>OW052221.1:144258756-144381164 GCA_932526605.1 Nephrotoma flavescens | reverse complement strand
ATATATATATATATATATATATATATATATATATATATATATATATATATATATATATATATATATATATATATATATATATATGTGGGATTCGTAACTTAATTACCCAAATACAACCCTGTATTAAATCAACTGATTGATGTATATTATGTACTACGTAACAACGGTACATTATTAATAATTTTATTTGCTGTAAATTGTAATGAAACAATTGCATTTTTCGAGTTAAAAAATTATAAACTCGTTCATTCTTGTTTGGCGATTAAAAGAAGTAACATCGAGAGTTTTTATATATAAACAAATCTCACATTTGGGGGCTCAACCGGGAGCCGGCAAGGTAATATAAATTAAATCTGGACAGAAAAAAGTGGTGAAAACGTGGTGCGCGATTAATATATTCTAAAACAAGAAAAACCGAGGCGAATTTGGCGATTTGTTAGTTAAACGTATTTGGCGTTGCGTTTAAAATATTAGTTTCATCAGAGGTGTGATAAAGCTTGTGAACATATCGGATTTTAGTTCTTAAATTGTGTGGTGTAAGCTAAAACACTAAACTAGGTGGAACTGTTTAAAGATTAAATAAACTAAGTAGCAGTCCGCACAAAGGTGAAAGTGAGGTACAGATTAGACAATTATATTCGCTGGGTCCCAAAAACAGAAAACTGCGTGGAGCACGTTACATACAACCCATTAACGGGGCATTTTTATGGTTTTGTCCGCTGGTGTTATATTTGTGAGGTAAAATCGTATTGGTAAATTACATGAACGTTATGTCGAAGAAAAATAAACGAGGAAACAGACAAAATAGTCCTAGTGAAGATTTATTCACGCAAAAAATGTTCGAGATATTCAGACGGGCGATTGATAATGAGTCCATCAGCAGTGACTCTGGGATTAAACCAAAAGAACGTGCATTGAGTAGTACATTGATAGGCAGCGACCATTCTAAATTACAACAAGAGGAGCAATTAGAATTAATTCGGAAGAAAGAGATAGAACTCAAGGACAAAGAGATTGAACTCCTTAAAAGGGAAAACGAGGTGATGAAGGGCAGTGTATCGATGTCAACGAACACAAATAGCGGATCACTTTTTACGTTTCGAGACGTTGAGGAATCCCTATCAAAGTTTAGCGGAGACGATGATTACTTGCTTAGTAAGTGGATTAAGGATATCGACGAGGCAGCTGTCTGTACGGGGTGGACAAATCATCAGAAGGTTATATATGCAAAGCGGTTACTAAGTGGTACGGCAAAAATTTCTTTGAGGGTGACGGAGAATGTAGACACGTGGGAGAAACTAATCCAGTTGTTAAAATTAGAGTTTCCGGAGAATCGAAACAGTGCACTGATTCACAAAAAAATGGCAGAAAGAAAGAAGCAGCCCACGGAAACATGTACAAATTATTTTCTAGTGATGAGAGAGCTTGGTAAAAGTGGAAATGTGGAAGAAGCGGCGATAATACAGCATTGCATAGACGGTATTATTGATTTTGAACCAAACAAGGCGGTGTTGTATGGTGCAAATACTATCGAGGAGTTTAAGACCAAGTTAAGGCACTATGAAGAAATCAAGGAGAAATCGAAGATTGTGCAAAAAAGTGAAAGCAACATCAAAAAGGAAAGATGAAACCAAATCGTCTCAACAATGTAAGAGTAGTTCCAGGTGTTTCAATTGTGGCGGAGCTGGCCATGTTGGAAGGTACTGTCGAAATAAAGCCAAAGGCCCGAAATGCTACAAATATTTCTACAAATTGCGACAAAAAAATGGAGTCGACTAAAAAATCGTGTGCAGTTCTAGGAGAGCCAAATGAGCAATTGAGTAAAACAATTAAAAAGCTTTCTTTAAATGGGAAAGAGTTCTATGCGTTAGTAGATACAGGTAGTGACATCAATCTTATGTCGCACAGAAAATTTTTAGTAACTGGAGTAGCAAGATTGGTTGGTGATTCTATTGCATTTCGTGGGGCTGGTTCTCGGAATCTAAGCACTTTAGGGTGGTTTGAGTCAATTTTAATAATTGATGATGATAAATACCAAACAAAGATTCATGTGGTTCAAGATGAAGTTTTGCCTGTTGATTTCATTTTAGGTAGAGACCTCATCAACCAAACCATTACTGGGTAACACCGGAATGCATCACAATGAGGAAGATTGTTCCAGAGACATGCTCAATGGTGATAGATGGTGGAGATATTCCTATTGAGTTGGGACACGTGAAAGATCCAGAAGCAGCAGATGCGATCCGAAAAGCAATAATCAACTATAATCCAGAGAAACGGACAGCACACACAAACATCAAATTGCACATCGAAGTGGTCGATCCAAAACCAATCGCATTCAGACCAAGACGTTTGTCACCTTTGGAAATGGAGGTGGTAAAAAATCAAATTGACGAATGGCTCGAGTCGAGGAAAAGGTTATTCGTCATAGTTCATCCGAGTACGCAAGTCCTATCGTGTTGGTCAATAAAAAAGACGGGTCTAAGAGGTTATGCGTGGACTATCGAAAACTGAATAGTGTCATCGTTAAAGATCGGTATCCATTACCCTTAATCGATGATCAAATCGATAAATTGGTTGATGCAAAATTATTTTCCACACTAGATCTTCGAAATGGATTTTTCCATGTTCCGGTTGCTGAAGAATCCATTAAATACACCGCTTTCGTTACACCGGTTGGACAATATGAGTTTCTCAAAACTCCGTTTGGTCTTTGCAATAGTCCGGCTATTTTTATGCGTTTCATCAATAACGTTTTCGAAAATCTGTGTCGTATGGGGAACATATGTGTTTACATCGACGACGTGATTATCCCAGCTTCGAGTTACTCCGACGGGATAGACAAATTAAAGCAGGTACTTCATGTGGCGGAAGAGAGCGGATTACATATCAAATGGAGCAAATGTCAATTTCTATGTCATAAAATTGAGTACTTGGGGTATTTGATTGAGAAGGGCGAAATTCAACCATCGTTGCAGAAAATTAGGGCAATTTCGAGTTTTCCAGAGCCAGATTCGGTGAAAAAAGATCAACAGTTCTTAGGACTATCTGGATATTTTAGAAGATTCGTGGAAAATTATGCATTGTTGGCAAGACCACTTAGTGATACTCTGCGGAAAGATGTTAGATTCAACTTTGGTCTAGAACAAAAAGCTGCGTTTTCTAGATTAAAACAATGTTTGACCAGGCACCCGGTATTAAAGATATACTCAAGTAGAGCAGAAACAGAACTACACACCGACGCCTGCAAGATGGGATTTGGCGCAATATTGTTGCAGAAGTCTGATGATGATCAAAAAATGCATCCAGTATATTATTATTCAAAAAAAACTTCCAAGTGTCAGGAGAAATATACCAGTTATGAATTGGAAGTACTAGCGATTGTAGCTGCTCTTAAAAAATTACGGGTTTACCTCCTCGGACTTAGCTTTAAAATTATAACTGACTGCGCAGCGTTTAAAGGTACGATGGAGCGGAAGGAATTAAACTCGAGAATTGCAGGATGGGCGCTCGCATTACAAGAGTTTAATTTTCAATTGGAACATCGACCAGGGTATAGAATGCGGCATGTAGATGCACTCAGTAGAAGTCCATTAGTTCTACCAATTGTTGATGATATATTACATCGAGTTAGGGCAGCTCAGAAGGAAGATGTCGAGTTGCGGCCGATTTTTGATTTGCTGAAAATCGGTAAGTATCATGATTACTTTGTTAATAATGATGTTTTATTCAAGATGCAAGACGGAACGCCACTACTAGTCGTGCCGAGAAAAATGGAACGCGAAATTATGAAAATCTACCACGACCAAGGGCATTTTGCTGTTCGTAAAACAGAGGAACTGATTAAGCGGCAATTTCACATCCCAAAACTCACCGAAAAGATTAAAGGTTGCATTAAAAATTGCATTCGATGTATTGTCGCAGAACGAAAGATGGGAAAGCAGGAAGGATTTTTAAACCCGATACCTAAAGGAGATAGCCCGTTGGTAACATACCATGTTGACCACTTGGGAGGCTTGTCGCCGACTCGAAAGTTGTATCGGTACATATTTTGTGTGATGGACAGTTTTTCTAAATTTACTTGGATCTACCCTACAAAGTCCATAAATGCCAACGAAGTAATCCAACGACTGGAGGGACAAAAAGCGATTTTTGGAAATCCCAAGAGGCTGATAGCAGACAGAGGTGCGCTTTTCGGTCAAGTGAGTTCAGCGAGTACTGTGCTAAGGAAGGAATTGATCTCCAATTGGTTACGGCTGGTGTTGCGACCGGAAACGGTCAAGTGGAACGACTATTTCGAACTATAATTCCAGTTTTATCGAAATTATGTTCTAACAACGCAGAAGAATGGTATAAGAAAACAGATAGTCTACAACGCTACCTAAACAATTCGGTACAACGAGCTATTGGAATGTCACCGTTCGAACTATTATTTGGTGTGAAAATGCGTACACCTGAGGATACTACGCTGAAACAGGTCGTGGATGAAGAAGTAATGAAAGTTTTTGTCGATGACCGGGAACAACTTCGTGAAGATGCGAAACAAAATATTGCATGCCATTCAAAACAAAAACCGACGAGGGTACAATCGAAAGCGAAAACCGGCAAAAGAGTACGTGGTTGGAGAATTTGTTCTTATCAAGCGAACCCAGTTTAGCAGTGGTGATAAATTAGGGCGGAAGTTCTGGGGGCCATACCAGGTTACAAGAGTAAAGGGATGTGATCGTTATGATGTCCAGAAAGTATCGCAATCCGAGGGTCCAATATACACATCGACATGTGCTGCTTATATGAAACCTTATTACGTCGGAGTGTCAAGCGAGGTCGAAGATGAAGATTCAAACGAGGAGTTCGAAGGTGAAGGTCCATCCGGGTCGGATGGAATTGCAGGATGACCGTGTGGGATTCGTAACTTAATTACCCAAATACAACCCTGTATTAAATCAACTGATTGATGTATATTATGTACTACGTAACAACGGTACATTATTAATAATTTTATTTGGTGTAAATTGTAATGAAACAATTGCATTTTTCGAGTTAAAAAATAATAAACTCGTTCATTCTTGTTTGGCGATTAAAAGAAGTAACATCGAGAGTTTTTATATATAAACAAATCTCACATATATATATTTATATATATATATATATATATATATATATATATATATATATATATATATATATATATATATATATATATATATATATTTATATATATATATATATATATATATATATATATATATATATATATATATATATATATATATATATATATATATATATATATATATATATATATATATATATATATATATATATATATATTTATATATATATATATATATATATATATATATATATATATATATATATATATATATATATATATATATATATATATATATATATATATATATATATATATATATATATATATATATATATATATATATATATATATATATATATATATATATATATATATATATATATATATATATATATATATATATATATATGTATATATATATATACAATATATATATATATATATATATATATATATATATATATATATATATATATATATATATATATATATATATATATATATATATATATATATATATATATATATATATATATATATATATATATATATATATATATATATATATATATATATATATATATATATATATATATATATATATATATATATATATATATATATATATATATATATATATATATATATATATATATATATATATATATATATATATATATATATATATATATATATATATATATATATATATATATATATATATATATATATATATATATATATATATATATATATATATATATATATATATATATATATATATATATATATATATATATATATATATATATATATATATATATATATATATATATATATATATATATATATATATATATATATATATATATATATATATATATATATATATATATATATATATATATATATATATATATATATATATATATATATATATATATATATATATATATATATATTATGAATTTATTATTTTTAATCCTATTTGGCTGGAATGAGTATATGTTAATGTAAAAATAATATTTTTAAATTTGACACTTCACTAACCAACTAATTAGTACAATTAAAATATTTGTTTAAGATTTATTCATTTATTTGTTACATAAGTATCATTTTAATTATAAACCACTCAAAAAAAATCGTTAATTGATGACCTCCAACTAATTACGGTTGATTATAATCATGATAATTATAATATGACAAATTTATGTTCATAGTTTCATATATCGATTTTATATTATTATGCATTGAAGTGGTTATTAAACATTAGTTTTTTGTTACTGAAATATGAATCTATGCGAATGCATTACTACAGTACAAAACCATAAAATTATGTATATATGGTGGGTAGGGTGTGTGTTAAATTTTGATGACTTAAGGATTACGCAGAACGCAACCAGCAAATGTACATTAATATTGCATATTATATTAAAATTGGTTTCCAGTTATTTTGTAATATGAAACCACAACAATATTTATTTTATCATATTACGTAATCAAATTTTAAAATATTTGTATTTGGTTTACTCGATAATTAAAAATAGCTGCAAAAATTATTTGCAGCAACACTATTGAAACAAAAATCAATCATTTGTCACTGTATTCTGAGAACTCAGCGGTAATTTGTTCTTTTTCGAAATTAAAAACAAATCTATTGAAGAAATACGAGGGTGGATTAATATGAAAGAGTCACTAGTAACAACTACGTTTGTTTGTGTGAAGGTATGTTCTTTTAAACGAAAGCTATCAAATTTTAATGAGATTTGACATACAATAAGACGAGCAAGGCCGCAGGTTGACGGTAGAATATCGCATATAATTCGCAAATATTGTGGCACAAATAACTTTGACTCCACGCACGAAAAACTATGAAATTTATCTTTAATTTATCTTGCGCTTATCTTTTTTAAATAGGTCCGAGGTGAGCTAAAGATAATCGGTCGAATATCGCTAGTACTACCTAAAACGAAACTTTTGCAAAACTGAAAGATACCCTGGACGTACTCGTCAGTATATCGTACATAATTCTCAAACGTTATCGTCAGATTAACTTTAACTAAACCTGACAGTGGTAAATAGTATACCGCTGGTACAACCTAGAACGAAACTTTCGTAAACCCAGACGATACCTGCATACTCGCCCGTGTATCGCATCTAATTCTTCCATGTTGTCGCTAGTTTAACTTTAATTCGCCAAAAGTTTAAAATTTGGATATTATGAAAAGAAGCCAGGAAATTTTGCGTCATTCTGGATAATCGCCAGATAGATAATGTTATTAACATCAAGGTGAGTTTACCAAGACGTTGGCACTTTGGTTTCGAACTAATGAAACATTGAAGCCTTAATATTAAAAAATTCGGTCGCCTCATCAGACGGCAGTGACCAAACTACAAAAAGATTGAAAATACTTCGAATATACATACGAGTACAAAGTATCATAATGCCTTCGCAAATTTTAATGATTACAATTTCTGAAATTATATCGCACAGCGTTCACTTTTAAAACTCATTACGAATAGCATTTCGCATTTACGCTTTCGGTAGACATATTGCAAGAAGGATTCCACACTGATTTTGTTTTTAACGTTATTTCTTTAGAACTCAAAGAGTTCAATTTTAATTGAATTGCGTACATTTTCTGAATATCCGCCGCAATGCAGATATTTATAAAACACATTGCGAATAACGTATCGCATTTATGCTTCCATTTATGCTTAAAAGTTATCCTAAAAATCTTGCTGGGATAGTTTTGTTTTCACTTTCACATTTTTCTTTAGAAATGTTGGTCAGGTCCCACCCATGGTAAGTGCACTATTCTCTAAATAAACAGTTAGTTTTGTCAATTTTGATTTCCTTAAAATATGGAAAAAATTAATTTTGTGCAATGACTTAATACTTCAATTAAAAAGTTTAAGACTATAAAAAATCATCGATGAGATGAAAACATCATTAGATGAACATGTACCTTGAAATGGGACCGTTTATAATTGGGTAAATAAATTCAAAGCCGCACAAGTACAAGTGATGTGTGAAGGAAGGCCAAAGTAAGAACACCAGAAATAGTCAAAAAAGTCGAGATTATCGATATTGTAAACATCTCATATGAACGTGTGCAAAACGACAAAGACGAAGCATTGCGTATGAAAAGGCTGTCAGCAAGACGGGTGCCTTGTTTGTTAACAAATGTTAAAAAAATGAATCGAATGACCAAATTTCGATGTAAAGTTTGGAGATGTTTCAGGATAATCTAATTAAATTTTTGTGTCGGTTCATAACAACGATTCATGCACCATAGATCCATCACTACACGCGTAGAAGCTAATTCAAGTGCTCCAAAGAAAGCAAAAATTGTTGCGTCAGCTGGTAAGGTTATGTCCACTGTCTCTTAGGATGCATACTATTCATGGACTATCTAGAGAAGAGTAAAACTATCACAGGCATCATATTATGAATCATCATACGAAACAATCATACGAAAAAATATCCATTCTGGATAAGGCCTGCGTAATGCCAAGTGTGAATAGTTCCATTTAGAACTCAAAATCATTTATTTTTCTTTCATTGTATTATTTATTGTGAGTATGGGCGGTTGTAGATTTGTTGGACCAGCTAGCTACTACCGTATTTACATACTTTATTAAAAATAGACTTCTAGAGTAACGTCAAACTTCGTAGATTTCTCGGTTTGCTCTAGTTGGCTAGAATACAAACGATTTAAACAATGTCCCGAAAAGAAACGTTATGGAGTTTTGGATGGAGGTTGGAAATTGTTTGGCTATTGAGGGCCATACAAGCAATGTGAAGAAGCGTGGACGCCTCAGTTCCACAAATGAAAATAATGTATCGTTTTCTGAAAGTCATACTTAATCAACCAATTCTAGATGTGAAAAGAAACCATTCAGGGATATCCAATATGTCGAAATTGGCAATATGCCAGCACATGACCAATATTCGGAGCCAACTAGGTGCAAACAAATGAACTGCATAGAACGCATTTTATATACAAGAAATGTAAACTTTCCAAAGCTGTTTCTTGCCTTGCTACCGGCAAGAAACAGCTTTGGAAAGTTTCATTTAAAAAATTGAAGTTCTTATTTATGAAATATGTGACAGCTTTTATGAAGAGAATGTGTGATATGTTATATAATTTTAGAATCAACTATTTTAATTTTATTTAACAAACTTGAATTAAAATTTGTATTAACCAATGAAATTTATTAGAATTTATTAAAACATAAATTATTTTGAGACTCTCTGTACAATATATTGCACATTTTGGAAGGTCTCTGAAATTGGCCCAGTGAAATAAAAATTGAACCAAACACCATATACAATGTCTTGAAATAGCCTCCTAATTAGGTACGAATTCAACCAAATAATAATTTTAGCTCTTCGAATATTAAATGGAGTCCGGAAAGGTGCAATATAAAACCACACTGAGTTTTCCGAGCTGATTTTCAACTTTATTAGGTGTAGATCAATTTTGTGATAGTCCAAGGTAGACTTAAAATATTTTATTTTAAAAAGCAATATAATTGAGTTTTGTGAATAGTAAAGGAGGTTTATTTGTTACGTATGTTCATCTGCCATATGGATTTGAATATGACGAAGGTTGATTTTTTCAAATCAATAATCTCATCCGTTCGAAACTGATTGTTCTGATTCTTACACATTTACCATCTAAAAGACAAAAATTTATATTTATCCGCGATCCAGCGTTAATGGAAAGAAAAGTATGAAGGGCGGGGGGGGGGGGGGGATTGTTCCTTATATTGGTCTATTCAACTTCCCAACCCACCCCCCGGAAGTTGAATAGACCAATATAAGGAACATTCATAATAACACCAAAACGGATTTATACATGATACCGGGGAAAGTTATTGTAAAATAATTGACGAAGACTGTGACATCCGGTAGACTTGAAACTATTACTTATTAGAAACAATATTTTTAGATATTTTCTCCATACTGAAGTTAAAAAAATCCACCACGCCAATTCTAGCAGATGATTTGAATATGCTGATATATTTGTGTTTCATGTCCAAAGATCCGTATCCCGTATTTCTTACGCCACTACTTCTGCTGAACATTGTGTTACCATTGGACTATAACGGACGGATATCGACAAAATAAATAAATAAAATAAAAAATCCGTAAATCTATTTTTGATTTGATTTTTTTTTTTAAATTGTTTTGGGAATAAAATAAACTATTTGTTGATATCTCTAACCGGATTTCCGATAGCAATAATATTAGATAAGAATACGATACATACAGCATATCGACAAATATGTCGTTGTGAAAAGGAGCTTGTTATTTCAATTCCTTTCGCAGTTATTGTTGTATACTATATTGTAGTCCATTTATTTGCCTCATTTGATTGATCAATCAGGAAGTTGTCTAAAATTAAAATGTTCCAGGGGTATAAATTTAATTTGTTTCTTGCCACTCGAATCGATTTCAATCTAATATCGATACATTCTTCTCATCGTATGGTGTATACCTAACATGTAGCGAACTAAAATTGATTTATTTGGAAGTACGAGTAAAATGTATTTTATGGTGAAGGTAAAATCGATTGTTTGGTTATATATCGGTATCCATCTATCCATCGAACCAATCAAATCAATTTCAATATTGATTTCCTTACGGTTATTTTTCTTTCGTAATAAATATTTTAAGATAATAATATTTGTGGCATATGCGCGGCTGTTCATAAATTTTTTGTGTATTAAATCATAAATTTAATAAAAATTCCATCAATGTGAAAAATTTTGTCTATTATTTTACTTATTTTATTAATCTTAATATTGGAACGATAACAACAAATTATGTAATATTATATGCTTATCATTATTAAATCTATCCACAAAGTGACTTCAACGAAATATTAATATTTATATCTGTACATAAATTACAGCATATGACCGACCAGGAAATTTATGTTTCAGTTCATATGCATACATATAGCATACATAATATACCATAAAACCAACACCTAAAACATATATGCCTTCCTAAATGGTTTTTATGTGAAATATATTACATATGTACTTTTTGTACAGTGATGTTATAAATATCATGTTTAATGTTTTTTATGATTGTAGGTATAGTACACAGTTTATTCATGTTACGGTGTCATTCAGCAATAAACATAACATTGATGAATTTTGTTTGCGTATAGTTTAATGCTGTTCACTATTTTTGTATGCTTTTGGAGCTTTTCGTGGTATGGTAACTGGTAAATATCTTGTTTCGAGTGATATGATGAATTGGCTTCCATACACTCTACTGTGTACACACTTTCTTACTCATCCATACAGTTAAATTTTTGTTTGGAATTTAATGGAAATACTACTCAATGGACTAAAGTATTTTTAGAGACAAATAGCCTCGTTTACCCAGATGAGTGGCGGTTGAAAGCCACGATCCGTTTTATTCAATGTGAGTTTTTGTTTTTACTGAACGATATTATAATATTTCGTTGTAGCCAAAACTCGAAAACAAAGCAAAATATTTAAAAAATTGAGAAAATTTTAATTTAATGAGTAAATAAGCACCGTTTAAAATTTTTTACCGGATCTGGGTATGGCGGATGTGATTCTTACCAAGAAAATTCAAAATTTATTGTTGAGGAAACTCAATACATTCCACATGAGCCCACAATTTACACGATATACAGTAGCTGGCAATTGAATTAGAGCCACCCTTGCATATCAAATCAAGTAATTTGTAATGGAAGCAGTTTGTATTGAAATGCTTAACCGCGAATGGCACCGGGGCTCCATGAATCAAGTGCAAAAAGGTTTTTGAGACAGTATATTTGCCTTATCTAAACTCACTAAATGAAGAATAGGGGCCATATGCAAGGAAAAAATTTATTGGATGAGGAACTCGTGGAGTTCGGAAAACGCGCAATAACTAACTAAGTTTGATGGTTAAATGACCTTCGTTGCTTAAAACGCATAGATTTTTGTAGTTTACTCGAAATTCTAAAAGGATGAAGCACCGTGTTATACAGCGAAAAAAGTGAAAACGCTGTTTCGCAAAAGATAATAAAGAGCTAAAATACCCCTTTTGCCATGGACCGGAAATTTACCCGATCCAAATCCGTTCGAAAATGTATGGTTCATGCAAGAGAACGGAAAACTGCATGAAGTGGTAAAAACTTGTATTTCGAGTATTCCAGCTAGAATTAATGAAGTTATTAAAGCGAAAGGAGAATTAACAAAATATTGATGTAAAATCTAATAAAAAAGATAAAAAAAACATTTTGTATTATTAATATGTTTCTGTTTCTATTTTGTTCATATATTGGAAAAAAAAACATAATCAGAAGGTGGCTCTAATTCAATTGCCAGGTACTGTACATATTACACAAGATTATCCAGCTTTACTGCACGAAGAAGTCTCACCTCAAACTAAACAAAACAAATCGAGTCTTTCCTGCAGCACATTGCGCGTAACTGTTTGCTTTTTACTCAAATCCCCTTTTGCTGGGGATAGGGCTTTACTTTAGGTAATGTAAATAGTTGCGCTTTCTCCAACGCATCTTTTCTGGCGTTTTAGTGAGAACCGCAATTTTTCTTTCTTTGTATTTGCTTTCGGAAAAAGACGAATGATTTGGGGTGAAAATAGTGGTAAAAGATTTTTGTGAGATCGACGGTTGTGATTTAATGTTCGATGGTTCCTGTTATCATAGACAAAATATAATATAAGAAGAGAAAGTTACACTCCCCAGTAGTGATTTTCAAAAATTATTCCTCGGTAAATTGCTTCAATTGTATTGTGTCAGATAATTTTGTAGTATTTGTCATAATCCCAATTTATTTAAAATCGTTGCGGGGCATCGGTTTCTGCAAGTGGAATGGTACCGTCTGATATTTGAACAATATTAATAGATTTACTAGATGTTTGCCAAATTCTGTCTTCATTACATTCAATGACATTAGCTACAGCTTGAGTTTGTGTTTCTTCGGTATAAAGTCAATCTGTTACACTTGATTGAAAAAAATCTGCATCTCAACAAATAAGGTAATTGGACCTTATATTCCAGCTACTCTGAAGCCTTTGGTAATCGATTCAGGTAAGAAGGTTCGTGATAAAGCTTGAGCCACTAATCCAGGAATATCGTATATTGGCATTCATACTTGCCACGATTATTTCTGAACCATTCGAGCAACCTATATGAATTTTTTGGACGGACAATACTCGGACATATCTAGAGACTGAAGCCGATGGGTGCAATGTGGTTGGTAAAATAATAATATCACTCTGTTTTTAGTAACAAGATTAATGGTTTTAATTACTAACTGAGACTCATGATTATCTAACGCCAATAAAATGGGGTTCGTTATTAATGGTCGTACAGTTATAAAATCCACCCTGAACTATTTCCTCTATGAATACCGCCCACGCGTCCATAATAAAATGTTGCTGCCAGTACCTACAGCAAAACAAATCGTCACAAGCGCTCCTCTTCCACTTGATGTAAGTCCTCCTCTTGCTTGATTCCATTTTCAGCGATAATTTTATTTAATTTAGTAGTTACGCCATAATTTCATCTACGTTCCATATTCCATATATTTTTAGCTTTAAATTCAGAACTATAACGAACTTTTGGTAGTTTTTCAAAAAAAAAAACGTACTATTTGTTTTATTAAAGCTAGTTGCTGTAGCAAGACTACTTGGTTTTTCTTTAGAAGTTAGCTATTCTGACATTTTATTTGTGAGCCTAAACGATGGCACGTCAACCCTAAAAGCAACAGGACACTTGGAAACTAATTTCCGTTTCTGTACCAACCAAGTTACGTTGGTAACAGTATTTAAGTTTCCTTTCTTTGATTTTCTCACATAACGTGAAAGAGTCACAGACAAAAAATGGTAATGTCTTGATACCGAATGTATGGACTCCCCGATTTGACGCGTTCGATTGCTTCGGTGTAAACTAAAATGTTGACAATATTGTTAAGCTAGAAATGAGTTTCTTCATTTTCTTCTACTTGTTTGAATAAAAAAAGTGCTAAGAGCTGAAACCTCACGAGGTGATGTCCTCAAAAATTCGGGAAGTTGAGAAACATCTCAAATTTCCATTAAGAAAATTGGTAGTAAAGCATAGATTTTCTGATTGTGTATGATTTGGTATAGGAAATATGTGTATCAATAACTAATTTTTTTAATTTTAAAATGGACGGAATATGAAAATCAAGAATTGGAATTAAAAATTCGTCACAAAATAGGTAAGAAATAGTAACTATACTTTTTAAAATACTATGATAGATATTATTATTACATATTTATGCCAAAGGATTAATTTGTGAACATCGCCCGAGCTCGAATTTGTGAACCAAGGTAAAGATAACAAAATTGTTGCTTGATCCAAAACAATTGAAAATATACGCCACGTGATTAAATCGGAATGGCTACAATTTCGAGTAGTAAGTCGGTTCAGCTGAATTGTTAATATTGTTTAAGACTATATTTCAAAGCATGAAGTCTGGTGTGTAAACTTTCCATAATATTCCACAAAGAAATCATTCTGCTTTCGATATCTAAACCGTCACTTGTACAATATTTATGATCACGAAAATGTGCGAACAGCAAAAGTTCAAACAAAAAAATTAAATTACTGCTGTTTTGACGCCAGTGGCTGATACATATTTTTTAAATCCGATATAACCCCATGTAATAACTACGCATCGTTTGAAAGAACCAAAAATCAATTTAGTTTCAAATGTTTACAAAATTTTATTATCAACCGAAAAACTACTCAAGAAAGTATTGGTGGTTTTCTGACTAGAAATCCGCAATGTTTCGACATTTCAAGTAATTTTTCAGATTGTGAATTTCAGCCCATATATAGCATTTTTATTATATTATTATTATATATTCCATATTACAGGAATAATTTGATACCACCTCCAGAGCGCCAACGCTGTAAATTTGTGAAGTTCAAGTGCGAGTAACAAAAATTTTGTTTGACCCAAGTCAGTTTAAAATGTCAAAGATTATAATATCAAAATACGCTTTTTCCTTATTTAATGATATGTTACAATTTTAAATTTTATAATAAACCAAGGATTAGCCATCAGCGTTAAACCCGTAACGTAGTGATAAAAGGCTCATAACAAAATTGTATCTTTTCTAAATTCATTTCTAATGACATACAACATGAATATGATAAAACTGTTTCTAGCGCAACAACCGTATAGTTGTAAGTACTTAGTTGCACCACACAAATTTCTTACAGCTTTCAACATCTTTTCAAAGATGTGCGACACGTATATATTCGATAATATTTGAAAAATTAGGCAAGAGCGCCATATCGATCGATTTTTGTACTAAAGCGCATATTACAAAATTATTAATTTTTCCAAGACCTTTTAAATGATATGTCACATGGTTATTGGGGAATGAGACCAGTGCTAACATATTCCAGCGCCACAACGGTAGTTTTGAGTGATTCAACAAAATTTACAGAATATCAAGACTAACTCAACGATGTACGACAAGACAAAGATAATATAACAAACGAAAATCGGCCACCAGCACCAAACTAGTGCATTTAAGAACTAAAGTGCTATTGTCAATCGGGTACGCGACCCCATTGTGGTAGCGATCCTTTCAAGCGACTTTTCAATTGACCGAATTCAAAATAATGGAAGACGGTGGAAAAGAATTCGAATCTCATAAGCCGTGATTGAGATATCATCTGTAAAGACATCCATAAATCCAGACGGACGGACAAATTTCTTTTTGCATTTTTAAGCGACCAAGCAAAACGAGCAATTGACCAAGAAAAAATTACCAATAGCACTCCAAGAATTCAACCCATTAGGTTTAATGTTTGATCCACAAAATATGGATCTCCGTTTGACCCACAAAACATTGAGTCAACAGAATTAGCAAACAAGCAAGTTCTATCTAAGCAACTCAACACCAACGAATAAGGATTCAACAAATACGAGTATATTTCCTTGTATTCTAAAAGTTAACGCATAGGGAGAAAATAATAAACTATTTTGCCCACAACTTCAAACCCATCTCGGTAATTTGTTTATGTCAATGAAATAATATACCACCAGTGCTAAAAGGGTTGTGTGAAATAAATAACAAAACGTTTCCTAACAAAATGTTTCCTTCGTCTGAAACCTTTTAAACGATACGCCTTACACTATTATCAGAGACAGGTTGATCTGTCAAAATTGTGTATTGTATAATGAATCAATAATATGCTAGAGGTGCTAAAATGGTGAATATACGTATTAACTAAAAAGCATTAATAACAAAATTGTTGATTTTTTCAAGATTTTAAAAGCCTACATTCTTTAAGTCCTCTTCTTAGACTAATTATAAGTAAATATTCTGTAATAAACGAAAAATTAGCTACCATCGCCAAAAGGCTAGTGGTATATTCAAAATTGTTGCTTGTTCCAAGAGCTTTACAATGATTTGCTACTCTAGTATATGGGAATAATGTAAGGCAATATGGCGTAATTTGGCGTTTTGAGGGGTGATTTCCTCTAACAGGCACCCGTCCCCCTTAGATAGAAATCCCAAAACCTTTTCACTCCTTTAATTAAAAATAAAACAAGATTGGCGAAAACAAAATTTCGAATCGCACAAGCCGGTCTTGAGATAGCATTGGTACAAAGATTCAGACATCTAACCCACATTTTTTTCGATCAGGCAGCTTGTCGCGGAAAATAGTTTATCAGGATTTCCATATAATTTAGTCTTACAGACCGAATTTAATCATCACTGCACATGTATATGTATGTACTATAAAACGATCAATTTTCACCGCACATCCTATAAGCAACATAAAAAGTCCATTATTTTTAGCTAAACTCTTATAATGTCCTGACATTCATTTCAATTACAATAGCGCGCATTAAACTTCTTGTAGTTTTTTGTTGTTGTTGAACATTCACATTTCATCTTCTTAACTTTATTTTATACCACAATCACTCATCATCATCATTACTTCATTGTTTTATCATATAAAATGCGGCTAAAGTTGTTGTTGTTTTTCTTATTTCTGCCTTTTTGTTATCATTTCCAACCACACTATTATCCCGACCGTTTTCGTCACAGTAACAAATAAATAAGCAAATATAACGAAACAAAAGTGACACACACAAAACGATACGAATAACTTGAAATTTTCATGTTGTCGTATTAAGGAAAAATAAGAAATGAACAAAGTATGAAAAACATTGAAAATTTCTAAAACACAATGTTGCCATTACATTATGATGATACTTTAATAATACCCAAACACATACATCTATATGTACGTAAAAGATATTATATTTATAATTTTCAAAGTTTTTCCGAGTTTTTCTATTCATATTTTCCTTCCTAATTTTTGACACATTTTAAGATTAAAATATAAAAATTTATTGTTGTTTATATTACTGTTAGCATTATTATCGTTTACTCACTAAATTGTTGCTGTTCTTTTTAATTGATTTACTTGAATATCCAGAAAAAATACAGAGCATTGTGGCCAATTCGTAAGTGCTGATTCATAAAAATATTTAATGGCTTAGACAATTCGGTTTTAAGGCTTCTTCGGCGTTTTAATTCAACGCGTAATTTGGAATTATCGTCATTTTAGAAATGTCGGGAGTATGAAAACTGAGTAAAAAATTGGTAGACAAATTATTTTTTGTTGCTTTTTAAGTCATTTAGCATGTGGGTAAAATGAGCATAATGAAATCGTGTACGTTATTGTGTAACTGCTAATTTAGTTATTATTAATTAAGATTATGTTGCCATTCGTTTTCTTTGTGCAACTCCAGAGCCAAAATATAAAGTAATTCATTAGAGGTTTTAGAATTTGCCGATATAATACGAATTTATCATATAAAGTTAGCTAAGAATTTCTACCTAGAGTAATTCTTCTTTTAGTGTTTATTAATTTTTTTACTAGCCAGATATCCAAATTTTTATAACATACGCTTACGTGAACAGTTTTTGATTTAACGAGTTTTAGCAGAGCCACCTAGATATAAGAGCCGTACGATTCTGCCATTTTTTACCGTATGCTTTAATTAGAAGGGAAGCGTTTGTTCTTTCTCATAAGAATCAGCTTACATACATTAAAATTTTTAAAATCAATTTTTGTAAATAAAAACCACGCATTGGAAGTTTTAACTAAATTATACTAAATTAATAATTGATCAATTTATGGCAAAGTTAGTCAATTTTTACAAATGAAAATTTTAGAACGAATTTCTGCATGAATAATGTATACAATAAAACCTAAAATATTATACAAAAATAACAACTTTAATCAAAAATAAAAAAAAAAATGTTTTAAACCATTAACGGCCGATTGCATAGAAAAATTACTACCGGCCGGTTAGTTCACCAGCTAAATATGAAATCTGTGCCGACATGTTGTAACTATCACTTTTTTCGCTTCCATGGATTTTCGATGGAATATTGGTATTTTAGAAGTAAACATATTTTTTTTGTAAAAATTTTACTTCTAAAATACCGTTATTCCATCGAAAATGCATCGAAGCGAAAAAAGTGATAGTTACAACATGTCGGCCCTGCTGTTTTCGCAATCAGAAAAAAAGCAACGCTAACTTGATTAAATATATTTTATTCCGTGGAAACCACCAACTAATAAATTTTGATAAGGACAATGATCAACTCAAACAATTAGCCCTACTTGATAATTTTCTATTGTTTGGTTTTCGTGCCAGTAGGGTGGTTTTGGATCGTAATAGATTTCTTTGGACTTGAGCCAATTGAACGTTGACTAAATCACTATAAACTGTTTGCCCAATCACCAACTAATACATTTTGATAAGGACAATGAACAACTCAGACAGTTAGCCGCACGTGAGAATTTTGTAATGGTTAGATTTCGCGCAAGTAGGGTGGTTTTGAATCGTAACGGATTTCTTTGGACTTGTGCCAATTGAGCGTTGAATAAATAACTATAAACTGTTTGCCCAATCACGAACTAATAAATTTTGATAAGAACAATGATCAACTCAGACAACTAGCCCTATACCTGAGATTTTTGTAATGTTTAGATTTCGCGCCATTGGGGTAGCTTTGAATCGTAACGGATTTCTTTAGACTTGAGCCAATTGAACGTTGACTAAATCACTATAAATAATTGGTTTTGTAGTTCGTGTGTTCTTCCAACTGCTCTTAGTGACCCTGATTTAAAAACGGTTAAAATTATAACAACTATTAAAATGTTAGGCGAAGAAATGAAAGTTCTGAATTCAAAACAAGACGAATATTCATAAATATTGACGTTTATGAGTGGTAAATTTGAAAATGCCATGAAATATCATGGGCGATTAATTTGAGTGAGCCATTTGAGTGACTCCAGAATCATTAAGGTAAGTGTCCGTTATTACTTCGTTTGTTGCATTCAATTTTTTAATAATTTTTAAAACAGTTACATTCAAAAATAGAAGAACCCAACATAGAGAAATTATTAGATGATGCTAATTCATTGAGCGCGCCTTCCTCGGATTTTTCAAGTACATATGTATATGTTCATGATCAACGCTTATACCTACCAGAATCCTGTGACGTTTCTCAACCTGTTAAATATTCATCAATTGGCATATTAACCTAGAAGTAAAGTTAGACTAATAATCATTAATCTATCATAAAAGTCGTCCACCTAGAATATTATAAGACGAATTAATTATTTATCTTTTTGAGTACTGTAATATTCACTTACCAGTTGATGTTGGATGTACATGTATCTACGTCACATCATTAATCTGGAAGTATTTGAAAACAAAATATTATTAAAATTATTATACTTACCATTTGCATTATATCCAAGAATATGTTTCCAATCCTAAAATTAAGAAAATATCTTTATATAATAATATTAATTCGATTGTATAATAATTTTTCTAAGACAAAACTTTTCTAAGACAAAATGTAAACATTCTGCCATTTTTCGATAAACGTCATATTTGCTCCAAAACACAAAACAAAAAGGGTAATAGAAGTTTTGGTTGCGTTTAGGTTTTACACTTTTAGTATGCGCTCATAAATTACACGCATGCTGGCTAATTTTAATAGACAAATATAAAATAATGTAATAAGAAAAATTAAAATAGTATACATTCAAAAATGGAACACGAAGCCAAGCAGTAACTTTTAATTAAAAATACGAAAATGGTGAATGTATTAAAAATAAGAAACTTAAGTGTTGTATAATAAAAATAAATATTGTTCAAACTAATTGTTTAAAGTAAATAAAGCTCAGTTTTATCGTTCGAGCGTTACAATACTCGATACTACTAGTTACGTATTAATTTGGAATAATAAAATTGGTCCTTCGAGTTTAAACACGTACAAAATTGGTCCTTCGAGTAAACACTTACAAAATTGGTCCTTATGTAAGCACGTACATTTATTTGGTCCGAGAAAAGCAAGAACACATTCACCATCCAGTGACGCTAAAATAATGCTGGAGATTGTAAGTACGCCATTTTGTTAAAATATACATACGCTTGTGCAAGTTAAAAGAAAATTTAAGTGAAAGCAAATATATACACCGCTGTGTGCAAAATCGCATTTAGTTAACCCGCACCCGCACATTAAGATTTATTTGAGAAAATTAAGGCCACAGCAATTAATTTGTATTTCACTTAGAAATAACTGATCGGGTAGAATAGTGTGGAAATTGATAAGTTAAGGTTGTTCCGTGCAATTTAAGGCCGGTCACGTGATATTTAACCTAAAAATAACGGTGTTCGTGCAAGAATATAGTGGATATTTTACAGTTCAAGTTGATCTCGTACAAGTAATAGGACACGTGAAATTTAACCTTTGAATAGCAATTATTATACCGGTATACGTGCAATTTTATTTCGTACCATTAGTCGATCGCGTGATATGTAAAATTAGAGGAAGATATTATAACAGTGTTCGTATAAATATATATGGTGGTCAATATACAGATGAAGTTGTTTGTGCATTTAATCGGGGATTGTCGTACATAAGTTAAGCAAATTATCTCGTCGTAATAAGCCAACCTGCAACGAGCGGGTGCCCCGCAGACATATTAGTGAACATTTAAGTCAAGTTGTGTTCTACAAATAAGTGATCAATATAAATCAAGTGTATTTTGTATAAGAAAAAACTATCCAACCGCGCGATAATTAACCTCTGAGTTAGAAAATTTGTACGTTCGTTAAGTGGGTATACGACGTTAAGTTTGATTCGCATAAATTAAATGTAAGAGGACAGCTGTTAGCGAAAATCATCATTAAAGATGTCGTCGGAAAAAATTAAGGATTGGACAGCAAGGCGAGGTCAAGCAAAGAGCAGCATCACACGCATCGTGTCATTCATAGAAAATGCAAATAAGGATACTCGAACTAATGAAGCGTCGTCTCGTTTGGAACTGTTGGAGCGTGCGTTCAATGACTTTAAAGAGGCTGATTCAAGATTACTCGCTTTAGATGGTGCATCAGAAATTGTAAACATCGAATCGAAATACTTAAGTTTGAAGGAAAAATTAACGGAGTTTATATCCAGTCACACCTCCAAGACAACATCAATAATCGACGAATTCAATAAAATCATTGCAAATACTGCAGCCCAACAAAATAAGTTTCTAACAAATTTTACGCAGACATTGTCAACATCATTAAATCAGAGCCACTTAAACCAATCAACCGAAGAACCACATTTTGCTGCCAGGCTTCCCAGAATACAAGTCCCGACATTTTCAGGAGATTATAAGGAGTTTCATAGTTTCAAGGATTTATTCACAGCAGCTGTACATAAGAAATCCTACCTAGCTGACGTTGAAAAATTTCAGTACTTAAGAAGTTGCGTGAAGGGCGAACCTGCCGAGCTTATACGACATTTCACAATATCAGGTGCAAATTATAAGGCTGCCTGGTCGAAAGTTTGTGATCGTTACGACAAGAAGCACATCGCAATAAGTCATTTTATACAAACCTTTCTTGATTTGCAACCTATAAAAGAAAAATCTGCTAAAAGGTTAAGAAATTAACATAACACTGCTGATCAAGTTATTCGAGGACTTCAAGCAATGGGCACAGAGGCCGAATCAAGAGATCATTGGCTTTTGCATATTTTATTAATGAAAACCGATACCGAGACGCAACAAGCCTGGTCACTTTCAACTACCAGTAGGAGTAATCCAACATTCGAAGAATTTCTCCAGTTTATCAATAATCGTTGTGACGGATTAGAGCCGTGTGAATCCATGGATCCAAATCAAAGTAAGTTGTCATATGTAAGATCACATATCGTTTCAGCTAACCAAGAATATTCAAATCCCATGAGACCATGTCCGTCATGCAAGCAGCTGCACAGATTGTTCGAATGCGAGAAGTTCAAAGGGCTCGAGTCAAACGAAAAATGGGACGAGGTATTCCGACTTAACGCAGGTTTTAATTGTCTTTCGACGTCACATCGAGTCAATAGATGTCAATCGCAACGCTCATGTCAGAAATGTGGTCGCCGGCATCACAGTATGTTACATGATGGTGTCGCCTCACGTGTAAGCAGCAACGTACATTCAGTTAAGGTGATTCAAGAAGCAAATTCCTTGGTACCATCAAACAATGGCATCAAATCAAATTTAACACGTTCATCTCCTCAAACTCCTATTAAGCAAGCTGTATGTCAATCCGGGAAAGTTTCAAACGGAGAAAGTAGCGCTAAAATTAATTTGGCACGTACTGGTTATGCTATATTGCCCACAGCAGTGGTGCTGACACAAGATCGCTACGGTCATGGTCACGAATGTAATGCATTGCTGGATTCAGGATCACAAATATCGTTAATTTCTGATTCGTGTGTGAGAAGATTACTACTACAGCGCCAATCGGCTAATATTGTTGTTGGTGGACTTGCAACATCTAATACGTTAACTAAGGGTAAAACAACCATTACAATTCGCTCAAAATACGACAATTCAATGGAAATTTGCTTGACTACATTTATCGTTGACCATATAACTACGACTTCGCAATTTAGTCACTCCGGAAGTATTAAAGCACCACAATTCGATGGCATACAACTAGCTGATCCCGCATACTGCGATAAGAAAACCATTGATATTCTCATAGGTGCTGACCAATTCTTTAACATTTTAAAATGCGGTAAACTAATTACATCACCACAGTTACCCATAGCACAAGAAACGATCTTTGGGTGGGTCATATCTGGACACTCGCAAGCTTCGGAAATTGATGAAGCCGATACAATACGCAATATTTATATAGCGGTTCAAAATGAAGCCAATTTAGATTCTACATTTAAACGATTTTTGGAATTGGAGGAAATTACCACAGAAAATGTATGGAATGAAGACGAGCATGAATGTAAGCGACACTTCAAAGCTACGACAAGACGTAGTGAGTCAGGAAGGTTGATTGTACAACTTTCATTTAAGGACTGCGTCCCTTCGCTGCGTGATACTTTTACAGCCGCAAAATACAGATTACAATTAGCAGTTAAGGAGACAAATCAAGTGCGACGATTGAACGCGATCGGCCTGCAAATAAGTACGAACAAATATTTTGGAGTAATCGATGAAATGATCAAAAAAACCGCAACTTGGACTAAGTTAGTAAGACCACTGTCGCTCACGTTAAGGTTAATTTACAATATTCCCAACGCTACGGTGAAAAAATCAGAATGGTTGACTATAGAAGAGCTGAATGAAGCTGAAAGTGCAATCACAAAACATATACAACAACAAACCTTACACCACGAAATAAGTATGTTAAGAGAAAACAAACATTTAAAATCAAATTCACTATTACTCACATCATTTCAATTTATTGATCATATCGGACTTTTACGAGTGGGTGGCCGATTGGAAAACGCAACTTGTTCATATACAACAAAACATCCTCTAATTATTCCAAAGAAGTGCTATAAGATACCGATAATGATACTAAAATACCTACACAAAAAGCATCTACAACTTGGACCTGCACTGATTGTATCACTCTCCCGTATGAAATACTCGATTCTTGGAGTGCTACGACGAATAACACGAAATATAAACCCAAAATGTATTACGTGCTTCCGCTATTCGAAAACTACATCATCACAATTAATGGGAAATTTACCACGTGAACGAGTAATTCCATACCGTCCATTATCAGAACAGGAGTTGATTACGCAGTGCCCATTTTGCTAGCATACAAACGATGCCGAGAACCGCGATTTGTTAAAGGATACATCGTAAATTTTGTACACTTATGTACAAAGGCTTTTCATATCGAGGTAGCTGGTGAAAAAACGACAGCGGTATTCATCGGTGCTTTAAGGAGATTTACATTACGAACGGGAGTACCCAGTCAAATTGTATTTAACAACGGTTCTAATTTTTGCGGAGCTAATCATTTGTTATCTGATATTTACAGAATGTTCCAGACTGATGAATATAGAAATGCAGCACATCAATTTGCAATATATAACCAAGTCAAATGGTTATTTAGACCTCCGGTTTCACCAAGGTTTGGCAGAATTTGGGAACGAACCGTTCGATCAATAAAGGCACATTTTCTAACCATGGGAACATCTACCCTGATACCCGTCACAAACTACACGGAAATCACCGCTTCGAGGCTGACACGTTGGCAACACGTACAACAGCTAGTCCAATTATATTGGAGAAAATGTTCGAGGGACTATTTACATACGCTACAACAAAGAACGCCAGCGAAATTCAAACCACGTAAGTTACGAATAAACGATACAGTATTGGTAAAGGAGGAAAACAATCCGCCGGGCATGTGGTCAATGGCAAGGGTCATCGATGTACATCCAGGAGCTGATGGCATTGTTTGAGTAGCTACGATTAAATACAACCAATCAATATTCAAGCGTCCAAACTAATTCGACTACTAACCAATGATGAAGACCAACTGGGCAATTTGTTAAAAGCTCTAGCTTTTAACGAAGGGGAGTTATGTTCATGATCAACGCTTATACCTACCGGAATCCTGTGACGTTTCTCAACCTGTTAAATATTCATCAATTGGCATATTAACCTAGAAGTAAAGTTAGACTAATAATCATTAATCTATCATAAAAGTCGTCCACCTAGAATATTATAAGACGAATTAATTATTTATCTTTTTGAGTACTGTAATATTCACTTACCAGTTGATGTTGGATGTACATGTATCTACGTCACATCATTAATCTGGAAGTATTTGAAAACAAAATATTATTAAAATTATTATACTTACCATTTGCATTATATCCAAGAATATGTTTCCAATCCTAAAATTAAGAAAATATGTTTATATAATAATATTAATTCGATTGTATAATAATTTAAGTTATATGTACTTACTTTTCTAAGACAAAATGTAAACATTCTGCCATTTTTCGATAAACGTCATATTTGCTCCAAAACACAAAACAAAAAGGGTAATAGAAGTTTTGGTTGCGTTTAGGTTTTACACTTTTATGTCGATTTTCATTGATTTTTTCTCACTCCCAAAATGTTACCCTCATTTTTTTACCCCCATTTTGTTTCAATGGAACAAACATATACTACTCTAGTACTCTATCTAACTGTCTAAAAAGTTTAAATTTGTTTCGTTTATGTGCTACTGTTTTATGGTGTGAAAAATTTTTGAATTTAAATCAAATTACCAACGCATCGTATATTTTGACAAATGACAGAAAAAATGGCGAACAACAACAACAAAATTGTATACTCCACCAAAAAACCTGGAGTATAGAAAATTACCCCGGGAGTAACAAAATATTACCCTCGGGGTAATATTTTTGTTCAATGAAACATTTTGACAGCAGTTGGAGTACCATAGGGTACTATGTTTTCTTCAATGAAAAACGACATTAGTATGCGCTCATAAATTACACACATGCTGGGTAATTTTAGTAGACAAATATAAAATAATGTAATAAGAAAAATTAAAATAGTATACATTCGAAAATGGAACACGAAGCCAAGCAGTAACTTTTAATTAAAAATACGAAAATTTTGAATGTATTAAAAATAAGAAACTTAAGTGTTGTATAATAAAAATAAATATTGTTCAAACTAATTGTTTAAAGTAAATAAAGCTGAGTTTTATCGTTCGAGCGTTACAATACTCGATACTACTAGTTACGTATTAATTTGGAATAATAAAATTGGTCCTTCGAGTTTAAACACGTACAAAATTGGTCCTTCGAGTAAACACTTACAAAATTGGTCCTTCGAGTAAGCACGTACAGTATACATGGCTTTCTTTATGTATGAACTTTTCAGTAAATAAAATAAATTTCGAATAGGTGATGATACCGATGAGGACCCCAACTATGTACCGGAGAAGGTCATGAAAAATTTATGTTATGGTAAGTTTTATGAAAATCTTTAAACCGGGTTTGTTTTACTTAATTCGTTTAAATTTAAAAAATTCCAATGATGATCAAATTGCTTGCCAACAAACGATGGAGTTGATGAAGATTGGAGAGATTTACCATCTAATTCGAGATTTTACGGTATAGGAAATTAACTAAATTGAATATATTATTTAACTATGTAATAAAACATTCTACAGGCTCAAAAAATTCGTCTCCAAAGTTAACCAGAAAGAGACAAAAACATGTTAGTATGTGAAAGTGCAATGTAAATAAAAAGCTGAAATAGTCAGGAAAAGAATATACGAATTGGAAAAAACAATCGATGGCTGCAAGGCAATTGAAACCCGGATGTAAATATACATGCTTTTTCATATGTACAAAAAATGTGTTCGAAGAAGATCGCTAGAAAATTTTTGAGAGCTTTTGGAATCTAACCGATGATGATAAAACCAAGTTTTTCTTTAAATTTGTTTAACGTGTGCCTGTAAAGCGGCGGCGAGTGTCATCTGAAAAAAAGAACTATTCATATAGATTTTTCATCCAAGCTAATGAACATGTAATTCGAGTATGTAGATTGTTTTTCTAAATACTCTAAACGTATCGAAAAGACGAATTTACTATTGTTTCGAAAACCTTTCCGACAAAATAACGGGATGCCCACGAGCTATGAAATGCGGAAAAAATGTAAAAAGCGTAACGTCGCCAGAAAAATTAGATAAAGTGCGAAATCACATAAATAGTTTTGAAACTGTCGACTCCCATTATTACCGGGCTAACTCACAAAAACAGTAAATAGAAGCGCACTTAAATCTATCCAAAATGTATCATTATACTTGGAACGAACGAATAAACCTGTAACATTAGCCGTATACCGAAAAATTTTCAACAACGAGTTTAATATTTCATTCCATACGCCAAATAAAGATGTATGCGATAAATGCTTCTTATTTAAACAAAAAAAACACCAACTCAGGAAGAAATATTGTTACTTGAGACACATCAACAAGAGAAGATAGCATGTAAAGCTGATAGAGATATCGATCGAAGCAATATTGATCCTACCACATGCATTTTATGCTATGACTTGCAACGAGTAATTGGCCTGCCGAAAGGAAATGCTTCGTCATTTTATTACAAGCGCTAACTTAACCTATACAACCTGACAGCTATACAGCTATAATACCCGATAAGAAGCAAATAACGTATTGTGCTTTATGAACCGAGGCACATAGTGGCCGTTCCCGCAATGGCATCTGCAGTACTTTAATACGAATATTAATATGCAGTACTTTAATACGAAACGTATAGTTTTCGCGAGCGATTCCTGTGTACCACAGAATCGTAACAAGATTAATACTACATCCATAAAAATGTTTGTCAACTCAAATCCGCACTTAGAATGTGTCATTCAAAAATTTTCAGAACCAGGGCACTCAAATATATAAAAAGTTGATTGTGTGCACTCGACTATAGATCGGTACCTGAAAACCATAGAAATACATAGCCCGCTTCATTTTGTGCGATTGCTACAAAACATGAATGCTCGAAATGTTCCTTTCGTTATATTATAAATGAAGCCAACGGATTTTAAGGCTTATTCGAATCCAGCTGGTAAGTTGGACTTTACCAGAGTTCCATTTTTAAGAATTAAATCTATCTTATACGAACAAGAAGAAATCGGAAGCTTTACCTTACAATACAAACTTTCCTTCCAAGAAATCAAATACAAGACTTGTTCGTTGTGAAAAAGGCAGCTCGAAGTTCGCTTGCCACTCCACAAAATCTCTTTTCAACTGAAATTGCTACACTACCAGCACGTTCTATTGCAAAGGAGAAAGTTGCGGATATTAAAGAAGATATAAAATATCTTTCAACATTACTGATAAAAAAGCAAACTTTGACTGAATAATATGAATATTATTAAAAGCCTGAATTAGTACAATTTTTTTGAAGCTACGAAACAAAGCTGTGATCAAACCTTGTGAATTATTGATGAGTAAACATCTTTACGCGCGTATGCCAAAAATTTTTGTATGGTAGTAAACTTTCAAATGAAACGAGCGGAAATGACGTACTACGTTTAAATATCTTCATTGAAAAAAAGAAACAAAATATAAAATAATAAAAAAAGAACAAAAACAACAAAATACATATATAAATTTTGTACTATACACATAGTCTGAGTGTATATGTATATAAATAGTATGGAAAGAAAACAAAGAAACATTTATAAAATTAAATGAAACGACGAATCGACATTTTCAGCGAACAGGAGTGGGATTTTGCACAAAAGGCGAGAAGCGAGTTTACGTTTGATTTCTTGCCTTTTAGTTTTGTCCGACAGTTTTCTAGCGATTATGCACAAATCGACAAAAGTAAACGGCGAGAAAATTGAGCAACTATGGATTTAGCTGTCAAAATGTCATTTTGTGTTTAAAATTATTTGTGTCGTTTTGTGGTTTGGTGCTGTGTTGAATTTTTTTTTTAAATTTTATTAATGTTTTAATAAAGTAAAATAATGTATACGAGTGAACAATGGACAATTTACCCATTGCTATTGTTTATGATAAAGAGAAAAAGTTTCTGATAAGTTTTTAATAAATTAGAGAATTATCCGGTCTCGTTTTAAGAATGATTTAAATCCTTTTGACATCGATGATACAAGGTAGAGCTAATAATTAATTTTATAAATTTTATTTATATATTTAATTAACGTAATATTTAATCTAAAGATTCCAGGAACTATATCGATTTCCAAAAGGTTTATTAACTAATTTAGTTAATAGTATCGAGGGATATTTTCCAACCCGTACGTATCATACCGCAATACCGACAAGAAGATATGTGAATGTGTCTAAAGAAGATATGTATGTAAATGCTGGAAAATAGAAAAATGACAAAATAAAAAATAAATAAAAATATATATTGGTAGTATGTATTATCTTACCGATATCCAATTCAAACAAAGTTTATAATTCTTGACGTTTAGTATGAAAATATAACCCAAAAATCTTGTCGCCTTTCTTCTCACCATGCAATATACATGGCCGGAAATAAAAGCGAGAGCGAGTGTCTACTCGCATAGTGCATAATCGCTTTTACTCGCTTTTAGCTAGAAGTCGCTCAAAAAAGGCGACTCGCTGTGTGCAAAATCCCAGTCCAGAAAAAATAAAAAAATTTAAAATGGCGTGTGCCACTACAATTTATGCACTGTAGAGAGTGGTACCTATAACGAGATAGTATACTCTTACGATAAAAAACAGTCAACAACTTGTGTATGTGGCTTTATCTCGATCTCGTAGAGCAGTTCATCACGTCGGCTAACAATGATTATGTCTTCTACCATGAACGTAAAAATGCAACCTCAATTGGTCCTCTTCAAAATGAGTTAACGCACCTCACCACAAAACTTCTAAGTATAGCTCAGGATGTAGTGGTGAATTTTGTACGAGATAATAATGACGTCTGGTTTTTAACAATGAACTGCCAGAATCTCAGGTCGCTTCACCTCGATCTTACTGATACAGTCACGCAGGGATGCTCAATTCTTTTGCTCTCCTAGAACCTGCATGTTCCATTGTCCTAATTTTCAATGCTGCGTTCAGTTCAAGAGAAACAGTCAGCGGGCGGTTGGAGTAGCAGTATATAAAAATTCAAGTAGAACTCATACAGTCACCTGTCATAAGGAAATCATCGTTGGACAAACAACTGGTATGAGCGTAACAACACAACCCATTGGCGATATAAGATGCTTTTGGTAGTTGTATACACCTCGCCAAATAAAGCTGTCGAAGACACAATCAAGTACATACATTTCGTCTTTGCTCCATATTCTGAAAGAATTTCAAAAATTCTTCAAGGAGACTAACATCTTTTGCCGATGATTATGAGCAAGGATTTCATTTTGCTGCTCCCTAAGATCAGTGATGAATCACTTATAAACTTCCTGCGATACGAATTCGATTTGCACAAGAACTCAGATCGAAATATATCTTCTACGTGATATGTGAGAAATATAAGATATATGTACTACGAGATATGGGACCACGTCTTTGATCTTGCAGCTACCATAGGCCAATTGCGTTGGTTATACTGAAAGAGTAATAGACCAATTGGTTGGTAATAAACGAATGAAAAAAACTGGTTAGAAAAAGTTCATTTCTTCTTCCTTCAAAGTGAACCATACACACGCATTATAGATATGCCATGTTTACACATCTCCTTGAGAGTACTAATGGACTCACTCTTTTTTTTTATTATTTAATAAACTTTGTTAATTAAAACCAAATGGGGTTTGTTTTTAAAAAATGTATTTTTAATATGAGATTTAGAACCAGATTTAAGAAAAGACTCATACACATAAGAAAACTTATTTTATCAAAATAAAATGTTCATACCACGTAACTTATTTGGAACTTGGGGCTAGAATGTTCCATATACAAACCATTTTGTTCCACATCCTATAAAGAACACCAATTAGTGCTAAACAGGTGGATGTGGACCAAATTTAAAAAAATCTAAGTTCGGCAAAATTTTGATTGCTCTTTAAGTATTGGCCGGATTTTTCTAAAAACTTGCCTAGTAACTCCCAGATATGTATAAATTGCATTAAAAAAATGAAAAATTTGTATCATCTACTTTTTGTTTCATTTAACATCAAACAAAGAAATCCATTTTCCCGAGTTTTAGGTAAATGGCGGATGGACCATACTAATATTACAGCGATGATAAATGAGCTGAACACAAGCTGAAATAAAATTGTACCCCACAAAATGTTTAATATGACAGTTGTAAAATCGATTATAGTGCACTGTATATTGAATTAAATTATACAAAAATTATTTTCAAGTGTATTTAATAATTTTATTTCACTATGTGACTTAAGCATATAAATTTCCGATGTATACTATTCTTCATTTGCAATACAATACTAAAAAACAAAAGAAAAAGCCAAACAATTCCAAATGAATATGTTGCCATTTTTATAGTTTAATCAATAGTGTTTGTAAATGTTCGTGAATAAATATGTATAATTAAGTACTATGATCCAAAAATAATGAAAATTCAAGAGGTTAACGTGCGTGGTTTAACAATATTGAAGAAAACTAAAGGATAGGTTACTGGCATACCTGAAACAAGTTGTGAAAATATGACTACGATTTTAAAGAATATTTTTTATTATACCAATATTTTAAATGTAATGGAAAACATTGAACGCTCTCTTAGCTGTGTTAAACTGGAATCATCTAAAACTATTCCCATGGTATTTTTTTATTTATTATTTTCCAAAACAGAATATTTAAATGGGAAATACACTTTAAAAAAAATCAAAAAAAAGCCTAAAAATAGCAATGAAATGATTTTTATTTCTTTTTCAAGAATTAAATAAACGTAATACTCTAAACAAATAAAATAATTGAATAAAACAGACAATAACAACAACAACCCGGAAACAACCACACAACAACCAGTCAAATAGAACTAGGTACATATACATTACACATACCAGATTCTGCCACTCACTCAACAGCCTGAAGGCATGAAGCAATAGAATAATATTGTGATCGCGGTAGTATTATCTACAAAATTCATTATATAAGAGGGCCTTTAGCAAAATAGAAACTAAAATGAAAATATTGAATGCTTTCAGGAACATCTTTCAATTCTAGTAAAAATAAGATCCTCCGGGGTTTCTCCAAAAATTATCCAATTTATTGAATTGAAAGAAAATTTTAGAGTTAAATATATAAAAAACCAATATATCATTATTATTACCATTTGTTCGCAGTGTAACATCCTAAGACAAAGTGTTTAATTAAATTAGCTTATATAAATATTTAAATAACGTGGAAAATAATATTAGTGAAATCCTAAAGTTTTTTGGCCTTTTGCAAAAAAATTAAAAAACCTAAATTGCGTTCCATCAATTATGCTAAAGATAATGAATATGTGCCAAATCCTAACGATATATTAACTGTTCAGCTCATATTTTGCATCAGGGATTCAAATTTGTCTTAATACTTTAAATATCAAACAATCTTCACAACCTGATGGTATTCCTCCATTTGTCTTTAAAAATGTAGTACACTCAAAACCACCCATTAAAAATCATTTTTGGTATAATAATGTTTTCCCAACACGTTGGCCGAATAATAATGTTTTCCCAAAACGTTGGAAAACAGCAAGAATCACTCCATTTTTTAAATCGGGAATTAAGTCTGCTTTAAAAAATTATCCACCTATTAAGTTTAAACACGCGCAGTAAAATATTTGCACGAAAAGAAACTTACAAGGCTTCTTAATTATAAATTTAGCACCGGTTATGAACAGTAAAACGTTTGTTTGCAAAGATGTGTTTTAACGTGAGTAAGTATTAGAAAAATTTATATAAATTGATGAAATAATTCTACTACTAACATTGAATGGTTTATTTGTATTGATTTGTTACATGCTTTTAAAAGTAAACCAAAATCCAATTATTTAGTTCAAAAGCTGGAATATTTTGATATACCAATATATAAAAATTATTATTGTTGTATTCAATGATTGTTCATTTGCAAAGATATTATAATTTATCTTTTAATGATCTAGACCTGTTTTCATTTGCAATATCAAAATAATTCAACTTCCTAGTTTTATTGTTAATGTTTTAAATATTATTTTTTAATTTGTTATACATACATATATGATTGGTTATGTATTGTTTATAACATATGTCTATTTTTTAATTTTAGTTTTACTTTTTGCAAAACATTATATTATTCCATATATTTTACTCTAAGCTAATTGTAACTGGATAATAACTGTATTAATCACATGATAAATGCAAATTGCTATCGTGGCTGTCAATTGGAATACAATGAACTTGTGAACAAATAAAAATTATTTGATCATATATTTTATTATTAATTATTATTTATTTTTGTAAGTTCGCCTTACCACCATTTTTATTGGCGAGTACCTACTTTCAATGAACCTAAAATTATTTTGCACCCCACCTAAAAGATAAAATCTTACGAAACCCAAACTAATTGAGGTTACGTTACTTACACTACTATTATGTGATATGCTCGTAAAATAATAGCCGCAATATAACGATTTTATATAATTGTCCACACTAACACACAACCGAAAAACTAAATGACGAATGTACAAACATTTTTCACATGCCAACAATTTTAAACGTATGATGATGACAGTTTGCTATTATTTGCATATAATTGTGAATTGTTTGTCATATAAATTATACGATTAATTCTCAGAATTCCGATATTGTCTATGTATGCGGATATCGCATTGTATTTCCAATGTATAACAACCGCCTTTTTGTTGGGGTAAATCCAACTAAAAAAAATGCCAACCATCAAAAAAATACTTTATATATTTTTCAATTACATTTAATCACGACAGTAAACAAAAAATAAATAAAAAATTCCATAACATTATGATGGATATTCATCCCTTTTTGGATTTCCCTAAAGATATAAAAATATATATGTGACATGATGGAAAATAGGTTTTCCAGATAAAACAACAACAACATGCAGCGAATATACTTAGAAAATTATGATTTAATGAAACAGAAACGATAACATCTATAGAAAATAGAAAAAAGATGTAATTAAAATCTAATCAAAAAATTTCAATAAAATTAAGGAAAACATTAAAATTCAATAAACATTAAAAACCAAACCAAAAAGAAAACAATTCTGATAAATTTAAAATAAAAAGGATATAATATTTTATGTTGGTTTTGTTGTGACTTTTTTTGTACAACCGAACTACCCATACATCGCTCTAACCACATTTTCTAGGAGGAGTATTTACGTATAAAGAACACAACCACCGCAAATAAAATTCAATAAATTTTTCTGCAGAATTTCGAAAAAAATTTGCTTTTTATACAACACTCTCGTATACAATCATGCTGCTTTAATCATTGTATACAGAAATCATATAAACATTTTTGTTGTTCTTGGTGTGTTGATTGCACAGACAATTAGCATAAAAATACATGAAAATTCGATTTCGGAATTTGTGTTCGAGACTTTTTTTTTGTCTGAATGTGTCGCATATAATAAAATTCGTTCATTTCGTTAATTGTAATTTTGGGTAATTTCTTGCATAAAATACTTAATGGTTTGATGTTCTTTCCACTTAAAAATGTGCAACTATTTTCATTTTGGTCTGATCATTTACGGTACTTTACACTATAATTATATAGATTTAAGTATTTTTGTATTTAGGAATTTTTTAATCCGTTATTGTCACGATAAAAAAAACTGGGAAGATCAATATGTTGTGGCCAAAACCCGACTTTCTTTTACCACTAGATACGAGTATCTACATACGAATATTGTAATATTTCGGTTTCATTAGAAATAGGACATGGTATATGTGCAGATACCCTCGTTGATTTTTGGTGTTGAAACGGGTTAATCTTTACATAAAATTTTAGACTTAGCAATCGAAATCTTTGTACCAGAAAAAACAGAAGAAATTCCGATGCAACATCAATAAATGCGAAATTCAATTAAAACCAACTAGTATATCTTAGGAGCTTAATTTAAAGTTTAATATTAGTGTTTATTTAACGTGACATTATTAGTTTGTTTTCTATAACTTTTTGATAAAGATGGGCACAAGACAAACACTAACAAACCGAAGAAATAGGAAAAAATGGAACCTACAAGGATTCCAAGCTTTCCAATCGTCAAATTTCTATAAAATTACGCAGATCACGAACGGTAATCAACGAGTTATCAAATGAGAATTATGAAAAAATAGTCGCTAAGAATTGCGATTAAAGGGGAGGAATCAACGACAACAAAAATTGTTTCGGAACTAGATTTGTCAGTTGGTACCCGCCGCATACATCAAATTTTGCAACAAAACAACAATGTTAAATAGATCAAAAGGGTTTAACGGAAGCACATAAAATCAATAAATAAAACTTTGCTAGAAAACATATGTCCATGAGACCGATTTGTACAAATGTTATCTTCCCGGACGAGAAGAAGTTTAATCTAGACGAACCTGATTGATTCAAGTATTACTGACATGATTTAAGATAGAATGAGAAAGTATCAATGAGCCGAAACTTTAGAGGCCGAATCTTTAGTTAATGATTTAGGCTCATTTTCAAATTACGTTCATGAACATATTTGGGTTCATTTAACTGAGGCATGTAACATATTCTAATGTGAATGAATTATGTGTTACCTTCAATTAAATACACCCAAAAAGAAAATGTAAAAATTAAAACATGACGGTTTTATTACATAAGGAATAGTTGAAGATATTATCTTCGAGGTCATGTCATTAGGAAGTAAATAAATTTGGATAGGTTAGTAACAGAATTCGATAGAATTCTGTTACACAATTAGATGAAATTTTAATATATTTTGGTGAACCAACCTCGAAATGAATTGTCCAGCAGGATAATTAATAAAAATGGGGGTTATACTCATTATTAATTACCTGATTAATTGCAAATATTTTGATTTGTAATGACATTATTTTATTTTAAAATTACTGACTTTAATTGAATTTCGCGGTGTAAAACCTATCTTTTATTATAAATTAGCAAAAAAAGTTAGGCAATTAAAATTATGTTTAAAATGTGTATATTGAGACTTCAATTTACTCCTGGACCAGAGTCAAACTCTAAGCCTTACTTTCATATAAAATTGCTTTAATTGAATTTCCCGGAGTGTATAAAAATCTATGTCTAAGAAAACTTAATATTTAAGTTGGTTACTGTACATAATATTGAAAAAATTAGCATCACAAAACAAAATGATAATGTCAAGCTCCGCCACTGAATGTTCAATATGTTTTGTTTTTGTTTCACTTTACATTAAAATCACAAAACATACCCAACATTTTATTGCATTACATGCGGTTTAAAGTTTAAACCATATAATGGTATTCACAGAAATGCCTCCAAAAGTTGTGTCTTTACTTAATGATATACGAATTGTTTTCAAATTAACTGACAACGACCAACCTGTCAAGATACTTTTGTTTCTTTTATATAAAAAAAAATGAGTGAGTCCATTAGTACTCTCAAGGAGATGTGTAAACATGGCGTGTGTATAGTACGTGGGTACAGTTTACTTTGAAGGAAGAAGGAATGCAATTTTACTAACCAGAGTTTTTCATTTGTTTATTATCGTTAAATTGGTCTATTACTCTTTCGGTATAATCGACGCAATTGGATTTTGGTAGCTAAAATAAGATATATTATATACTGTCGACTCTAACTTTAAAAATTTTCATTGAAAAACTACACAATATGGTCGTCCCATATCTAGTAGTAAATATATTTCGATCTGAGTTCATGTGCAAATCGAATTCGTCTCGCAGGAAGTTTATAAGTGGTTCAGCTTGAGGAACAGCAACATTAATATTGAAATCCCCGCTCATAATCACCGGCAAAAGATGATAGTCTCCTTGGAGAATTTTTGAAACTCTTTAGGATATGGGGTAAGTACGAAATGTATGAACTTCATTATGTCTTCGAAAGATTTATTCGGCGAGGTTAATACAAGTACAGAAAGCATATTATTCCCATTGAGAATCTGAAGTTCAGCCGTATATATATATCATCAATGAGTTGTGTTGTTACGCTCATACCAGTTGTTTGTCCAACGATGATTTCTTTATGCGAGGTGACTGTATGGTATGAGTATTCTATTTGAATTTTTATATATTGTTACTCCGGCAGCTCACTCATCGTCTCTCTTGAACTGAACGCAGATCTGGAAAAGCAAGAAAATTGAGCATCCTTGCGTGACTGTGTCAGTTAGGTCGAGGTGATGTGTATGACCTAAGACTCTGACAGTTCAATGTTAAAAACCAGACGTCATTATTATCTCGTACAAAATTCGCCATTACAACGGATAAAGCGGATTTGTGGTGAGGCGCGATAGCTAATTTTGAACAAGACCCATTGAGGTCCCATTTTTACGTCCATGGTAGACGACATGATCATCGATAGCCGACGTGATGAATAGTCCTTCGAGACTCGTTACTCGTGCTAAAGCAATATACACAATTTGTTAACTGTGTCTTTTATCGTAAGAGTATAAAATAAAAAACCTCTTAACGAGGTAAATGTTCGAGTGACGAAAGCCGAATTCAATTCACAAAATTTCTGATATCAAATTTGTGCCGAAAAAAACAATTGCATTCGATTTTTCAACGATTTTTCGGAATGTTAGTGCATTCGGCGCGTTTGTTTACATTTTTCTTTCTAGCTGTCAAAAACAACAACTTGTCAACGGTTTTTTGAATGTTAAACAACAACGCGCTGAATGCACTAACATTCCGAAAAATCGTTGAAAAATCGAATGCAATTGTTTTTTTCGGCACAAATTTGATATCAGAAATTTTGTGAATTGAATTCGGCTTTCGTCACTCGAACATTTACCTCGTTAAGAGGTTTTTTATTTGATATCAATGATTTTGGCACGGGCAAATTGAAGATGAATTGAATTGCGATTCGTTTTATTGTTGTCAGTCAAAATAGTTCATACACACACTCGATAGCACACAAGTGGCCGCTACGTGTTAGTGTGCCTTAAGTCATATTCATACGACGGATAAAATCCGGGATAATTCAACAATTTTTTTGCATGTTTCTTGCATGGGAGGAGTGGTAAGATCTATTTTTTTAAAGAAACCATCATAAAGATTAAAAAAGTATCGATTTTATGCAAGGAGATTGTTCAATGTTTTTGGTGATTTTTTCGATCACATCAATTTGTCAGTTTTTTCATTTTTTTTGTTATGAAAAAAGAGTCACTGGTAAAAATTCTCTTAGCAATGATAATAATATGATGTATTTATATTTGTTTCATTGTAATACGTTGATTCACTATCATTATGGACCGATATTAGGGTGCATTTGAGCCAAAAAATGAAATTTTGCAAAAAATTAAGGTGGCTTTTAAGTTATGGAGGTCAATATCTAAAATATACGAGTTTTCTGGGAGAAACGGTTGATGTCATATTGTAGGTGAGATTTGTGGCTAACAATCCTGAAAATATGAACCAAAAGTCTTGGGCTCATTTTTAAGCAATTCGGCCTAATGTGGCCGGCCGATTTCGCATTTTTCAGTTTTTTAGCCAAAATGACCCTTCAACCTAATTTTTTAAATTTTTTTTTGCTATTTGATAGCTGGCGTCAATACCTTTTCAACGATATGCATATGTCCAGGGTATATCGAATAAATTCAGCACTGTGGACGTGGCAAAATGGCCAAAAATGGCAATTCAGGGGCCGGCCGCAGCCAACATGGCGGCCAAATCAAAAAGTTGTAGAACAAAAGTTGCTTCGTTTTTTAAGTACTACAACCCCTGAAAATATGAGATCAAATAAAAGAGGTACGGACAAACAAACATATATACCAAAGCAAGATTATTTGGTGACGTCATAGAAAAATTTAAAATTGTCATAACTTTGGCCAAAATCATTCGTTTTGGTCGTTTGAGGTGTCGTTGAATTAGTATTGACTAATACTAATTTACTACAATCATAATTTGCCAGTTAGAAAATAATTGGGCCTATTTTGGGGCATTTATACCCGAAAAACTGATTTTTTGGGGCAATTTTCGGAAGGTCATATCTCCACTCAATGTTGGTAGAAATTCATGTTTTTATACATTATTTAGGTTTATTTTTCAAGGCCTTTCCAATGGTATATAACATGATCCTGGCGGCCTCAAAGGGAAAAAGTTCGAAACTTGCTGTATAATATACTTCGTTCGACTTCCAGCACAGTAGGTGCTTTCGTCACTCGTTTGGACTGCCGTCCAAAGTGATACTGACTATCTCGTTGTAGGTACCACCGTGTGATGCATGAATTGTGGTGGCACATGAAGTTACGACGCTTTACATTAATTGTTGTTTCGATTAATAGTTGAGCTTTTTCTAGAAATGGTTTTCCAAACATCGGTCGATATTCGTTTTCTGCGCCCATCCAGCTTCAAGCCACCTGACCTTCTTGCCAACTTGTGAATTTGAACCGAAATCCATCCAGAGTCGTTTGACATTTTTTACTGTCGACGTTTTCATCGTTCTCGTTGCCCTGGTTAAGATGCCTATGCATTCGATATACTTTAGACAGCCCATAATTCCATTCGTCAGTCCATTTGTTACGTCAATATTGGTTTTGAAAAAGTACGGCAAATTATTTTTGTCCACTATGCTCATTTTATGGATCTTTCGATGGAATTGCTACTCCGGCAGCCCACTGACCATCTCTATTGAACTGAAAACAGCATTCAAACGTAGGAATATTAACAAGTTCGTCATTGCGCCAGGTCCAAACCAAATGAATTGAGTATACCTGCGTGACTGTGACCTGAGACTCTGACAGTTCAATGTTAAAAACGAGATGTCATTATAACCCCATTCAGTAGAAGACATGATCATTGATAGCCGACGTGATGAACAGCGCCTAGAGACTTGTCACTCGTGATAAAGCAATATACAGCAGTTGTTGACTGTGTTTTTAATCGTATGAGTATGCAATTTCGTAATCGTAATTCGTATTTCGTATCGTAATTTTTATTTTGATTTTTCTGATCGATGGAAATGTCGATGGTTTCTATTTCATTCATTAAATTAATTTTTTCATTTTCCCTACTATTATACATATACATAAAAGCATGCCATGTATAGTAAAAATTGTTTTTGTTGAGTTTCTTGCTTTTTTTCAAACGAAGTAGGTATACGTCATTTCCGTTCGTTTCATTTACAAGTTTACTGTAATACAAAAAATTTTGGTAGGCGCGCGTAAAGATGTTTACACATCAAAAATTGCGTTTTGTTTTTTGTTATTACGTCACAAATAAGTTGGTACAATGAATTGGAATGATTTGATCGACTTATTCTAGATGGAGCTATAAGTCAATAAGTCTGTAATAAGTCCGTGTTTGGAAAATACCCTAAGAACCAAAATTTCCACTTGTTTTCATGAGTGCTTGTTATTCCATTAATACCTTCAATGACGAGACAAAAATATAATTGGACTGTACAAAATCATAAACATTAACTCTTTCAAGGGAAAAAAACATTAACAAAAATATTGCTAGAGTGGCAGAATTTATAATTTTTCGGCTTATTAAAAAAAGTTAAATCTATATATATAAAACAAAGTCGGGTTAGTTACACCATTTATAACTGAAGAACGGCTGGACCGATTTTTATGATTTTTGTTTTGTTGGATTTGACTCCGTTCCGAATAGCATAATAATTATTAAAACATTGGAAAAATTCACCAAAAAAAAGTTATCAAGAAAATATCATTTTCTCATATATTTAGTACATTTTGTTTTTTTTTATTTTGCTCGTCTCAATACAGTGGTGGTTTAGGAAAAAAGAAAAGTCGGAAAAACTCAAAAGGGAAGCCCCAAAAATCTAATAAAAAAAACCTTTTTTTATATGAATTTTGTAGGTGTAGTTTCTATGTGACGAGTGGTGCAGTGGTTAAAGCTTTCGCGCTTGAACGGCAAGGTACTGGATACGAATCGGACTGGAGGCTGCATGCACATTTACCATTTTATTTTTTATCCAATTTTTTTTTATTTCATCTACTTATCTATATATATAAAACAAAGTCGGGTTAGTTACACCATTTATAACTGAAGAACGGCTGTACCGATTTTTATGATTTTTGTTTTGTTGGATTTGTCTCCGTTCCGAATAGCATAATAACTATTAAAACATTGGAAAAATTCACAAAAAAAAAGTTATCAAAAAAATTCATTTTCGCATATATTTAGTACATTTTGTTTTTTTTTTATTTTGCTCGTCTCAATACAGTGGTGGTTTAGGAAAAAAGAAAAGTCGGAAAAACTCAAAAGGGAAGCCCCAAAAATCTAATAAAGAAAACCATTTTTTATATGAATTTTGTAGGTGTAGTTTCTATGTAACGAGTGGTGCAGTGGTTAAAGCTTCGGCGTTTGGACTGCAAGGTACTGGAAACGAATCTGACTGGAGGCTGCATGCACATTTACCATTTTATTTTTTATCCAATTTTTGTTTTATTTCATCTACTTATCTATATATATAAAACAAAGTCGGGTTAGTTACACCATTTATAACTGAAGAACGGCTGGACCGATTTTTATGATTTTTGTTTTGTTGGATTTGACTCCGTTCCGAATAGCATAATAACTATTAAAACATTGGAAAAATTTACCAAAAAAAAAGTTATCAAGAAAATTCATTTTCGCATATATTTAGTACATTTTGTTTTTTTTTATTTTGTTCGTCTCAATACAGTGGTGGTTTAGGAAAAAAGAAAAGTCGGAAAAACTCAAAAGGTAAGCCCCAAAAATATAATAAAAAAAACCTTTTTTTATATGAATTTTGGAGGTGTAGTTTCTATGTGACGAGTGGTGCAGTGGTTAAAGCTTCGGTGCTTGGAGCGCAAGGTACTGGATACGAATCCGACTGGAGGCTGCATGCACATTTACCATTTTATTTTTTATCAATTTTTTTATTTTATTTCATCTACTTATCTATATATATAAAACAAGGGAAGTTCAAAGGTGAGGAAGTTCTCATTCCGAGAATTCCGATGATCCCAACTGATATGCCATTCGAGTTTAAACGAATTCAATTTCCGATTCGTCTTGCATTCGCCATGACGATCAACAAATCACAAGGCCAATCCTTGAGTGTTTGTGGCCTGAATCTAGAAAATGCGTAGTACGTAGCATGTTCACGTGTCGGTAAACCATCCGCTTTATTCGTTCTCACACCTAACAATAAAACAAAAAATGTCGTATTTCACAAGGTGCTACAATGAAGGGAATCGACTCCATTGCAACTCACCCAGCAAATAGTTTAAAAGAAAGTAGTGCAATAATGCTACGCGAACCATTTCTATTCAATTCAATAAAACGAAAGCCTTGCTGCCACGTGAATTACATTCATTTCAATGCAATTAAAATATATTTCATTTTGATTTTTGTAATTTCATTGAATTTAATTAATTTGGAGTATTCATTTAATTTATTTAATCTTAATAAAAAACTCAATTTTATTAAGCTAATAACTTTAAAAAACATTTATTGATTTTGAGGCGGTACGAAGTTCGCCGGGTCAGCTAGTTATTAATAATTCAGTTAGTTGTACTTCTTAATATCTGCTAAAGAATAATATAATATATGTAATTTTGTTTTTGTAGTTTAGCTATTAGTTGCTAGAAAATATATGTGCACACTATTTTATTAAATTGCAGCTAAGTTCATTGATATGGAATTTTAGATAGGCGGTTTATAATTTGAACCACTGCCCAGCTATGTTACTTGATATGGTGGTTTAAGTTTTAAACCACCGCCCTAGAAAGAGTTAAAAAATTAATAATTTAAATGATTTAAAATGCCTTATATTGTAATTCAATTGGAAGGAAAATGAGTCTCTTTTCAAAATTCGATTATCCTAATATAAACAAATTTTAGAAAGCTTATTTTCTTTCATCGAGGATATTAAGAATTTTATAATTTTTACAAAATATTAGTCACACAACAAACAATATTATTGGATGATATTAATTTCAGATTTACAGCAAAAAGTATAATTTTTTTCATTAAATTTTTTCTCGAATCCATATTTTTTGCGCTGTGTTATTATCAATTATTATAAAAAATATTCGTTTTTTTAATATAACCAATATCAACAAAATGTAATAATAATAAAAATTTTAACGTTAATTGAAATTTTATTGGAAATTGTGTTGTATGGGGATATTCATTATAATGTTACGTAACGTTAGTAATAACATAACCAAAGAATTGAATTAATCAGATTGAATATATTTTAATATTAATTTTAAAGGACGTACTATAAAATTCATTAGCAATTAACTGTTATATGTAACTTTCATAATTGTGCCAATTTATTTTAACTTAAACTTAACTAAATTTATATGGAAATCCACTTAACTTTGCAAACGTCACATTAAACGAAATTAGTTTTTGTAAATAAATTTGCTTATTGATATACACAGATTAAAAAAAATCGTAGGCAAAGGGTTAGCCTTACCAAATTTAATTTAATGTTTGAAAAAAAATTATTGTCTACATTCAAACATCTCTATGGTACTAAGAATGCCACATTGACGAAAAAATTAAGAACTGATTATTTAACGGAAGCGAGATTTGAAGTTAGATTTTTCAGTACAAATTTTATTAGTACAAAACAGAGAAATGTTTTGAGCCAGTTTATACTGGCTTCCGATGCTGCATTCAAAGATCTCTCATGGTTCAACAAGATTATAAATTTCATGAATTTTCAACATACATTTTGTCGAGTAAAAAGCGGCAACGGGTTAGAATTGCTAAATTTGAGTAAATATCAAATGTTGTTGTTCATTGGATTAGACAAGATGTGCGTGACTTAGAATAGAATATCACATAAACGAAGAAATGATGAACAAATTATGTACTGGATGCGAGATTCCTCGATTTGAAGTTGGAATATTTTTCAAATCAAATCGTTCATTTAAACAAAACGGAGCTATGTTTTGAACCAATCTAAAGAAAAATCTATAATTTGTCCAATACGATTAAACATTTAATGACTTTTTCATCAGAGTCAAAGGAGGTCATATCGAGCAGTAACATGTTTTTCATAAAATGTAATATGTTTTCAACATATTCCACGAAATTTCAATAAAAAATAATCAAAATTAAAAAAAATACAGCGTTTTCATTTGGTAACACTTGGTCTCAGCCACCCTGTATATTTTTTCGTTTAACCTAGCTTTACTAAATTTGAGTAAACTTTTGAGATTTTTTATTTGGCTGAATTTGATGTGTGTAACTTATTTGATGTTATTTTGAATTTTAAAAATAATGTGAATTTTATTGTATAAATAGAACATGGAAAATAAATTTGATGTATTTTTAATCGTGGTAGTAATTTGACTTTCTTTTGTTCAATCAAGATTACTGTGATCCCAAAAATGACATAATATGTCAATTTCTCCAAAGAAAAAAGATAAACGCCAAATTGTTATTTTTAATTTGTCAGTATTAGTATGGAGGGGTAAGATATACGAAAAAATTGCGATTCCGAAAAATTGATTATTTTTTGTGAAAAGAACAACGAAACATTATTTTTTTATGCACATCATAAATACATTGATTTTTAGCGTCACATTAGTATGTCATATTGACGAAGAAACTATGAGCAAGTTATAAACCGAAAGTGTGATTGCTCGATTTATAGTTTGAATAGTTTTCAAATCAATCGTTCATTAGGAAAAAGGGAGCAATATTATGAGCCAATCTCTAATTTGTTCAACACGGTTATTTCATGAATTCTGAACATCAATAATTTCGTCTAGAAAAACCTCAAGAAGTTATTCTTACTAAATTTACTTTAATTTTAATACTGAATTCAAACATCTCTAATTTGTCCAACCCAACTTAAAATTTTATAAATTTTTGACCTACATTTTTTCGTCTTAAACACGATGAAGAACTTTACTAAAGTTAAGCAAATATTATTGAGCAAATGTTTTATGGGCTGCATTCCAACATGTCAAATTTGCCCAACACGATTATTAATTTCTTAAATTTTATTATTTTTTCATCTAAAAAACGGTTAGGACTTGATAGCCTAACTAAATACAAATATTTCAAATTTTATTATCGGCTGAAATAGAATGAGTAGTTTACACACATTAATGTGACTTAGAACATAACTTTGACGAAGAAATTGATGTGTACTGGATGCGGGTGCCACGAACAAAATATCCAATACGCAAAGGTGCTTAACAAGTTATAGCGTTGGTTGGTTAAGGTGTTTAATAAAATCACTGCACTGTTTTGGTTTTCCCTTTCTTAATTTTTTTTTATTTCATTTTTTTTACGATTTTGGTTTTATAACTTGTCCTTATGGTGGTTGATGGTAAAGAGGAAAATTTTACCATTTTATTTTATAATTAATACATTTTGTTTTTCTTTAGTTGGTAATGCATCACAATTCATCAGCTATTATGACATCTATTGGTCGTTGCAAGAACTGATGAATTGTGAAACACCAACCGCACTCATTTCGTGTTCGTGTGTATGTGTGACCAAAAATAAACAAGTGAAACGTCAGAAATGTTTGCGGATTGAAAAAAATTGATTTGTAAGTACATATTTTGGGTTTTTTTAAATTAAATATAATGATTCTTACAACTATCTAATCATTTCAGGATTCTATTTTGCTGATGGATTGGATTTAACATGAATTAAGATAAGTATTATTTATAATATATTAATATAAGTGATATTTCATTTGCGCTACAATATGCATAGTGTAATTTGTTTTGGTTGTAAATTCAAGATCAAGGTCAAGTTATGATATGCATATTGTTTACATCTGATTTTTGTATATTTTGTACTAATGCTATTTACTAATTTTAGGTAACAAATTGATGGGTTGATTGATTTTATACAAGCAGAGTAATTTAATTCATAATTATTCATGTTTGTTGTAGGTAAGTTACATAGATATTACAATGTATTCGTTTAATTCTAATTTTTTATATTTGCAGCTGCTGGATCGAGTTATTGATGCTGAGTTCTCAACATACCGGCCACCTTGAATCGGTTGATTCAACTCAGTGGTAAAAGACAAAGCTTATGAATTGGACGTTTTATGTTGCCGTATTGTGTTTTGACGGTGACAACTCTTACGTTACCATCGGTGCCTGGATGTAATTCCACAACTTTACCCATTGACCATTTTGAAGAAGGTAGGTTAATTTCTTTGATTAATACAACGTCGTTCAATTTTATGTTATTTTGTTTGACGTGCCATTTGCTTCTATTTTGTAGGTTTGTTAGATATTCAAGACTCCATCTGGTCCATATGTGTTGTTTCATCTTACATATTATTTGCCACCTGGATAGTTTAGAAGCCTTAATATGTACCAAATTTTCGGCTGGAAGTTGAGTTGTTGGCCGGCCAATTAAAAAGTGCCCCGGAGTAAGGTAATCCAAATCGTCGCTGGATAGTGCGCAAATCGGTCGAGAATTTAGTATCGCCTGGTTTTCGGTCAGCAGGGTAGCCATTTCTTCGGTCGTCAATATATGGCCATCGGTAACTCGTCGCAGATGAAATTTCATACTCTTTACGGCAGCTTCCCACAGCCCTCCAAAATGCGGTGAGCTCGGAGGGATAAATTTAAATTGTATATGATCTGCCAATAAAAAATTTGAAAAATAATTAGCATTTTTTCTAAGGAACGTATAAAATTCGTATAAATGGTTTCGCGCTCCAATGAAGTTGCTGGCATTATCGCTGTAAATTTCGGCACATATTCCCCTACGGGCTATAAACCGTCTCAAAGCTGCTACATAGGCATCGGTCGTCAAATCGGAGACTAATTCAATGTGAACTGTGCCTTTGTAGCTATAAATACATACAAATATACAGATATAGCTTTTGTATGTTTTCTGCCCTCGGCCTCTGCATGTGTGTGTTAAAACGGAACCTGCATAATCAACTCCAACTTTATGGAATGGTCTGATTAATTCTACCCTTGGAGTTGGAAGATCGCCCATGATTTGATTAAATTTCTTCGCGGAGTATTTAGTGCATCTGACGCAGTTGAAAATGACCTTTCTGATCAGGTTTCTGCCTCGAAGTATCCAATATTTTTGGCGGAGAGTTGACATCATTAATGTTGGCCTAGCATGTAAGTATTTTTCATGGTGTTCTCGTATAATTAGCCTACTAAATTGTCCTTTCCTGGTAATATTGGTTGGTGTTTGACATCGTAGGTAATTGCTGCATTTTTGATTCGCCCGCCGACTCGCAGAATTTGTGATACATCGTAAAAGGGTGTTATGTATTTTAGGTTGCTTTTGATCGGTAATTCCCTTTTAGATTTTGGAGCATTAATTTCAGGTTGGAAATGTTTGGATTGTATGTGTCGGATAATGGTTAATCTTGGGTTTACGAGTTCGGAGCATAGAAGGTATGGCGGTAAGGAATTTTTAGGTATACGTTTTAATTTTAATTTAATGAATCTCATTATGTAGGCCAGAATTCGCAATATTTTGGAGAAACTAGATGATTTATCGATTATGTCGTCCAATACGTTGAGTGATGGAACTTTTACGTGTAATGCTTGTTGAGTTCTCAGCTCAGCTGTCGTGGTTAATTGATCCGTCACGTCCCTCGGCCAGGCTGTTGGATCTCCGAACCAGTGCGGTCCGTTCCACCATAAACTGGCGTTCATTAATTTGTCTGGATCGAGACCTCTCAATGCGTAATCAGCAGGATTTTCTTGTGAACATACATGTCTCCATTGCGAGCGGTTCATATGTGCGAGTATCTCACCAGTCCGATTCCCAACAAAGGTAGTCCATCTCGTAGGGTGTGCCAAAAGCCAACTTAGACAATGGTGGAATCAGTCCACGCGTTGATTTGGATGATATTGATCGGCATGGCGTGCTTTATTTTCAAGATGAGTTTACTTAGCAGCAGCACTCCGCAAAGTTCAAGACGTGGAATTGAGATTTGTTTGACTGGAGCGACCTTCGTTTTTGCTGTTAATAATTTTATGCAGGAATCTCCATTTGGAATTGTGGTTTTTATGTATACGACGGCTGAGTATGCATGTCTAGATGCATCTGAGAATCCGTGCAAAATTACCTCGCAGTTTGATGTTGTACCCAAGAGTCTGTCGATTTTAATATTTTCAATGATTCCTAGATTTTGTCGCATTTTATTCCATTCAGCTATCAAATCGCCTAGCAAATCATCATCCCAGTCTAAATTTCGAACCCATAATGTTTGAAAGAATATTTTTGCTCGTACTGTGACTGGAGCTAACCATCCAATGGGGTCAAATAGCCGCCTTGCTTCTGAGAGCATTCCTCTCTTAGCCACGGTAGGTTTTTCGTTTAAGCTTACCTTGAATTTAAAGCAGTTAGTTTTCGGGTCCCAATATAAGCCCAATGTTTAAACAGAATCGGACCCCTTTATCTGCAAAGTGCTATCTTGCTCGGTGAATAGTGATGGTAGCATTTTTATGATTCTTTGGTCGTTTGTCAACCACTTTCTCAATTTAAAGCCAGAATTTGACAGTATTCCATCTATATTTTGTCTTAATGTCATTGCTTCGTCGGTAGTATCAGCTCCAGACATTAAGTCGTCTACGTAAATACTCGTTTTGATTTGATTTACGGCTTTTGAGTAGATTTCTTTGTAATTATTGGTGGATTCAATGAGTGCACGAGTAGCTATATGTCGCGCTCGCGGTGCCGTACGTGACAGTGCTAAGTTCGTAGGTTCTAAATGGTTCACTGGGTTCATTTCGCTATATTAACCTTTGGTATTTCACGTCTTCCGCTGCTACTCGTACCTGTCTGAACATCTTCTCTATGTCGCTCGTGAATGCAACTTTAAATGTTCGAAAACGTATTAAAATTTCGTATAATGTAGCTTGGAGGGTTGGTCCTACTGCTAGACAGTTGTTTAGCGATACACCTGAAGTGGTTTTGGCGGAGCCGTCGAAAACAACTCTTATTTTCGTGGTGCTGCTCTTCTGCGTGGTTCGAGCTCTTCATTACACCGTGGTGTGGTAGATAATAGCCTTCACGTGTTGCTTCATTTTCAGTAATTTCCCTCATGTGTCCTAGCGATTCGTATTCCTTCATGAAATCTTTATACAGCTTTGCGAACTCGTAGGTTTTAGCGAATTTTCTTTCGATGGAGTGCATTCTTTGAAGTGCAGTTTGAAATGAGTTTCCTAATAGAGATAGTGATAACTTGAACGGAAAGCGAACTTCGAATCGACCACTGTTATCAACTCGTTTGGTGTCCCGAAAATGTTTCTCACAGAATTCCTCTTCTTGCGACAAACTACAGAATGGAACTTCAACTGTTTCTAATTCCCAAAACTGTTTTAGCAAGTTGTCAAGGTTTTCATCCGGATCATTTAAAGTTACTGCGGTTGATTGTCTCGGACGGTCTTCGTTTGATTTGGCGACAACTATCCATCCTAAAAGTGTGTTTTGCAACATTAATTGATCTTTGGTTATCAATTTTCCTTCGGTTAACACTTCGAAAAAGGTGTCTGCTCCAAGAATTATATCGATTTCCTTTCTTTGATAGAAATACGGGTCGGCTAAATCATACTGCCGTAGTGACTCCATATTTATTGGTAGCGAAATTTCGGGTTGCTTTGCCGTCAGTTTTGGTAGTATAAAGGCATCGATCCTAATAACTGGCTCCTGCTTGTTCCATGGTGAGAATGTAAGCGATAATGACCCTTTCGTATAACCATTCATTGATGCTCCTATGCCCGTAATTGCGAATTTGGCATTTCTCCTTTTTAACTTTAGTCTTTGAGCGTAGTTTTCTGAAATGAAGCATCCTTGTGAACCTGACTCCCCCTACCCTACAGAACTGGTTTTGGTTTGATGAATCGCGTACTTGCACTAAAGCGGTGGGTAAAAGTGATGTTCGTAGTTTAAAACTGTTTGTGTCCTTGGTTGATTGTGGTGCGATGCATTGAGTACTTAATACAGTAGCACTTGGTTCCGGTTTTTCTGTTGGTATGGTGTCATGCACTAAGCTGTGTGGTTTCCGGTTGCACTGCCTGCATCGATATGTTCGTCTTTGAGAAGCTCTTTTCTATTATTTACTGACATTTCCTTAAATTTTGGACACTCAAACAATTTGTGGCATTCTTCAGGACATATTGTACACGGCGTTGGTGGTGTTGTAACTATTGCATGACTCCTAACGTTCGGTTTGAGCTGGTTTGACTATTGCTGTACCCGTCGAATTGGTGCTTTCATCGATTCGAGTGCGTCAATTCGCTTATTCAAGAAGTCAAAAAATCGTTTCAACGTTGGTAGATCGTCATCAGAAGATTCTTGTGCCCACAAGCTATTGGTTTCATCGTCGAGTTTGCTTGTCATTATGTATATCAGCCAATGGTCTCTGGATTCCGCATCGTTGCCTAATGCCTTTAGACCTCGAATATTTTCATCTGATGTGTCTAACAGGCGTCTTACGTTTACACTATTTGCTGTTGTTATTCCTAGTTGTGACATGAAAAATGCGTTTATCCTTACGCATAAATCGTATGCTTTCTTCTGTCATATCTTTCCTTTAACTTTTTTAACGCTTCAATATAGTTCACGTCCGTGATGTTGAAATGTTTAAGCAACCCAGCTGCTTCACCTTTGAGCGATCCTTTAAGGTATTGTAATTTTTGTGAAGCTGTCAGCCTTGGGTTGTCGTGAATAGTAGAACAAAAGAGGTCGTAAAAGGATTGCCAGTCCGTATAATCCCCGCTGAATACTGGAATTGAGATTTTTGGTAGTTTTACTTCCGTATGATTGCCGGACATGCTGGTGTTAGCCGTTTCGTTGATTGATGTCGTAGGTTCCGGATTCAATCGTAGGGCGTGGTTTAGTCCCGCAGTTATGATGTAATAATTTTCCTCAAAATCAGGATCTGGCTCTTCCTTTTCGTCTAATTCAATTATTCTATCTTCAACAGCAATGAACTCATCACGAAGCCTGTTTATGAGTGATAACCGAGCCTTGATTTGCTCGATTTGAGTTTCTTCTGTTATAACTATTTCTGATGTAGTTAATTAGCTTGGTTACATTGCCCTTTGTAGTAGCGCGTCTCTTCCTCATTGCAACTAGCGCGGCCATTTTGAATATTTATTTCGGCGGTAAGTAAACACTTTCACTAATATCACTTTTTATACACTTTTAATATTTATTGGACAATTTTTGTAGATTTTCGATATTTTGTCCCGATATTCTTTTAAATTAAAGATCATATAATTAAAGGCGTATAATTTATGGTTATGATCGCAAAATAATTTATTATGATATTTACAACGCAATTTGTTCGATTTATGTTATATTTTATTTTTGATTACGACTAATTTAACATCGATCGTATAATTGATATTTATTCGACGATATTTTTATATTCTCGATATCAAAGACAAAGTTGCGTCTAATTTTCTAGTGATCGTGCAATTAGACGTGTATAATTATGTTTGTAGTCGCAATATCAATATTGATAATTTATTATAATTATTTAAATAATAATTTTAACGCAATCGTTAGTTTGATTTTATATTTATTCTGATATTAGTTAGTATTAGAAAAAGTGATACTTAAGGTTTTTTTTTGGACTCCAGATGAACGTACTTCCATGCGGTTTTTGATTTTGTTGGTTTCTTCATTCGGTTATCCGGCTCGAAGGACCAATGATGCGTACTGGATGCGAGTGCCACGAACAAAATATCCAATACGCAAAGGTGCTTAACAAGTTATAGCGTTGGTTGGTTAAGGTGTTTAATAAAATCACTGCACTGTTTTGGTTTTCCCTTTTTTAATTTTTTTATTTTATCTTTTTTTTACGATTTTGGTTTTTTAACTTGTCCTTATGGTGGTTGATGGTAAAGAGAAACATTTTAACATTTTATGTTATAATTAATACATTTTGTTTTTCTTTAGTTGGTAATGCATCACAATTCATTAGCTATTATGACATCTATTGGTCGTTGCAAGAACTGATGAATTGTGAAACACCAACCGCACTCATTTCGTGTTCGTGTGTATGTGTGACAAAAAGAAACAAGTGAAACGTCAGAAATGTTTGCGGATGGAAAAAAATTGATTTGTAAGTACATATTTTGGGTTTTTTTAAATTACATATAATGATTCTTACAACTATCTAATCATTTCAGGATTCTATTTTGCTGGTGGATTGGATTTAACATGAATTAAGATAAGTATTATTTATAATATATTAATATAAGTGATATTTCATTTGCGCTACAATATGCATAGTGTAATTTGTTTTGGTTGTAAATTCAAGATCAAGGTCAAATTATGATATGCATATTGTTTACATCTGATTTTCGTATATTTTGTACTAATGCTATTTACTAATTTTAGGTAACAAATTGATGGGTTGATTGATTTTATACAAGCAGAGTAATTTAATTCATAATTATTCATGTTTGTTGTAGGTAAGTTACATAGATATTACAATGTATTCGTTTAATTCTAATTTTTTATATTTGCAGCTGCTGGATCGAGTTATTGATGCTGAGTTCTCAACAGAAATTATTAGCTCGATTTGAAGTTGGAATACTTTTCAAATCCAATAGTTTATTATTACAAAACGGTGCAATGCTGCATTAAAATATCTCTAATTTGTCCAATACGATTATAAGTTTCATAAAGTTTTGGACATACATTTTTCATGTAATAAACGGGTGTTGGTAAGCCTTATAAATAAAGGTGTTGGTAAGCCTTATTAAATTTGAGCAAATATTTGAAATGTTTGTTTGTAAATTATATTTGATTAACTATGTGACTTATGAACGATTTACATGTTCTAATTTTTTCCCCAACAAACTTTTTACTGAAAAATAGCCATATTTAAAAAAGTTACTAGTTAAAAAGAGTCAGCAACATGCAAACAAAAATAACGATGCTACATTTTTTTGTATATCCCATAAATTTTGACAGTTCAAACAGCTTGCCCTGTAAACAAAAGAAACGATTCGAAAAAATCGATATATTTTCGACACATTATCGATACATTTTCCTCTCTCTCTCTCTCTGGCACTATATCCCATCAAGGGATTTGGCCGCCTCAAATGAGGTTTCATAATCATATTTTCATTTCGGATAATGAGTGATTAATTCACTGATCCTAAACCAGCCGTGAAATTTTTTCCTTGTCACCACCAGGAATCGAACCCGGGACCTCCGGTCACTGAAGCAAGCATGCTGACCACTTTGCCACCGGGGCACATTTGCCACCGGGACCACTTTGCCACCGGGATACATTTTCCTGCTATGTGACAAATACAATTAAAATACATGTACATAGTTATATATTCATTTTGTGTTTACACTCTGTGATTTTAACCCTCATCAGTATGGGTCATTTTACTTACAAAAACGTATGCGATAAGTCTCTCAGACTCATATTGCATTTTGACATTAAAATCAAGTTTATTAAACATTTCAATATTTATTTTGAAAATTTAACATTATACATTTGAAATAGAAAAGAGCAATTAAAAAGTTTTTTATTTATCCAGTTTCTGCAAATTACGACCTTCTGCGAGTGTTTAGAACAAATATTTTTAGTACAGCTCACGCACAGTTGTTTATTGTTGTTTTAATGCTTACGCATGCCTAAATGAAGGTTCAATATTTTCAATCGAAGTACTATTGGTTAAAATTTGTTGTACAACAATTTTAGTTAATTTGAAAAGAGTACAGATCTACGCCTTTGAAAAATTGGTACTACTCAATTTTGCATGAATAGTTATTGGGTTAGGTAACCTTCCATTCTGGATATAAATTTATCCAAACCTTCTTAGCTGTTATTAGAGCTACGTAAATTAAAATATAAGATTGAGCGATGCGCCATCTATTTGTTTTTCTTTTCTTTTTACAAAGAAGGTCATTATTGAATTTATCATCGAAATACATCGTTGACAATAAAATTACGGCACGGTTTTTTTAGGATGTACCTCATCAAAGTCATGTTTTTCAGAAACAAAAAACCTTCGATTCTACAATATGCCGACGGTTTAGAAGACAATTATTTGGTATTCATCTTTTATTTTTACGCAGTCCCAACACATGTCAACCTCAGACTTAGCAAGTGTTGTGTCAGCCCCATGTTAGTAAAAAAATTATCAGATGTTATATTCCTGTTTCTATTATAAAATGGAGTGCACAGTTGTCGAATCACAGTGGATTAGAGCTTGTGGTGCTATCGCAGATCCACCAAATCTTCATCCCTTATCGTCGAACCGAATAGATTTGGACAATAACTGAGATCTTCGGCAAAACATGGCTTTGCATAGAATGTTATCTAATAGAGGATGCCAAAATACCTTCAAATCTGATACACCCCGCTTCTTTCTCTAAAATGTTATATTGACTCTCATCAACATTTTCCTTCAAAGCACGAACTTCTTCCACAATCCACACACGTTTTCGGTTTGTCATACTGAAGAACATTACAAAACGTTATTTTGATATGGACAATTTACACACAAGCTTTTATTTATTTATATGGACAATATTATTTATTTATATGGACAATATATGGTTATTTTGATATGGACAATTTACACACAAGCTTTTCTTGTAATAATAGATCATACTTGTTCAAATATCATTATCTTTCACTTTATTGCTATGAAAATTAGGATTACAAGATAAATGAACGAGTATCAAGCAACAGCAAAATACATTTGTATAAAAGATTTTTCTCACTGACTAACTAAAATATAATATACAACAGCCCATCTGTCCTCTAACGATGCATAAAACTCGAGCGTTAATATCACAAAAAATAATCCTGCTTTTAAATCATTTGTATAGTAGGACAATGTATGAGTCATCGTGCACGGATTTGTTTTAAATTTGAAAATGGTGTCTCACGACATTTACCGTTGCCTATATAAATTTGGCATTACATTTTTTTGATAACGTATAACGCACGTTAAAATAAGTTTTTGCCAAAATGTATGAAAATAGTTTTTAAAATAGTTTTCTACAAATCAAACTTAAAATGAGTCACCGAGAATCGACCCATACTGATTAGGGTGTCGATATCTAGACGCAAATTTAAAAAAAATATTTTTTGGATTTAAATAAAATTTAAGTTGTGTTTTATCATTTAACATTGTGTGCTAGATAGCGATATATACCAGTGGTAGTTACCAGTTGAGTAAATATAAAACCGAAATTTACCAATAATTGGCGCCGCCACCTGTCAATGTACCTTTTAAAAAATCACGTTATTGTTTTCTTTTGACATCGGTCAACAACATCCAATTCATAACCATACGCAAGTTTCATACAATAACACATGTTTTTTACGTATTAAAAATGTCGAGTTGTGTATCTACATATGATTTGCGGATGTCATTGACTTTTTGGTATCATTTGAAGAAAACTGCTGCACTGAATGAAAGGCAACAGAAAAATATAAAAACCACTTGCGAAATGTTGCTCGCCAGATACAAATGAAAGTCAGTTCACCATCGAATTGTGACTGGCGATGAAAAATGGTTCTATTTTGAGTATCCAAAGCTCAAAATGTCTTGACGGAAGACAATGCTTTGTATTTGGTGGGATCAGAAGATTCTGATTTATTTTGAGCTGCTAAAACCTGGTGAAACCGTAAATACTGAACGCTATCAATAACGAATGATCAATTTTAATCGAGCTTTGCATGAAAAACGGCCAGAATATGATAAAAGGCAACACAAAGTGGTTTTGCTTCATGATAACGCACCATCACACAAAGCAAAACCTGTCATGGGAACGTTGGAAGCACTTAAATGGTAAATACTTTCTCATGCGGCGTACTCGCCAGACTTGGCTTCGTCCGATTATCGCTTATTTGCATCGATGGGGTACGGGGTTGAGGAGCACTCTTCACTTCTTACGAAAATTTATTTGCTGAATAAGATTGAATTTATTATGTGTGACTTAAAATGTCACACTTACGAAGAAATTTTGAGCTAATTATGTACCGGAAGAGGATTACTGTTCGGGCTTACTCCTTGAAGAAAATACTCACCTTCATCCTGATGTGTCTCAAACTCTAAAACATCAGAGAAATAAAAAAACCCCAGGAAAACTAAAATTAGAAGAAGATTAATTTCATGTAATTAAATATTTTAGCATTTACTTATCATTTTTGATGCATCTAAATGTATTCCTAAAATTATATAATTAATTTATCATCATTCAATTATTGTTAGTTAATTATATAATTACTGCTATATCATAATTTATAGTTACTTTATGTAACAAATGTAAGCATTCCACCATATTTGAGAAATGTCAGATTTCTTTAGACATCTTAAACCAAAACGTCCTTGAGATGTGTTCGTTAATTTGGTACGAAAAATAATACCAACATGACATTTTCACAAATAGACGAATGGATAAAAAAATTATGTCAGTCATTCGGTGCGCTTCAACATAAAAACATATTTTATAAACGTAAATAAAATTAAAAATAATAAAGTTTATTATTTAAAAGTGAAAAGTGCAAATACACCACAACAGTAATAGCGAATTCTTTTACCTTTTTGATGTAAAGCAAATTCCCGATAGTTAAAAAGAATACAAAAAAAATTTGATGTGTTTTTATCGTAGTGTGCCTAAACCCGAAAGGGATTCCGGAAACAATAACAAACCATTTTGAAAAAATTTCAAATACGCGTTTGAATATTTGAGAATATTTACGATTGACTTATTACTATATGTATATCAATATGTGTATGTGATAGTTAAAATGGAAGTAAAAATTTACATTTACATTTTTTGATGTACATCCGATTTTTTTGCTATTTTTCCGCTAAAAGAACGCGAAAATGTGATTTACATCAAAAAATGTTGATGTACATCAAAATTTTTTGTCAGGTTTTTGTAAAAAGAAAACGCCATAAGGCTCGAAAGGCCGCTTGCTCTATCAAAATTAAAATTTGGGATGGATTGTCCCCACTCTATTTGATGTTGGCATACTTTTTAAACCAAATAGCCCATTTGAACACAACTGAGCAATGCTTTTACTCAATTTAACCGATGCTGCACTCAAACATACATAATTTATCCAACGTTACTATAATTTTTATGATGTTTTGGCATACATTTTTCCAAAATAAACGGCAAGGACAATATGTTATTCGTTGTCTTCAAAAGATTTCGCAATGCATTATAACTTGAATAGTTTGAATTTACTTTAGTCCTTTAATAAAGTGTTTATAACAAGGGGATACTAACATTTTGTGTCTAACGGGTTGTAGGAAAAACTTAAAGTCTTCAGATACTTTAATGTTATAGAACTTATAGGTAGGCACAACATGCTAGGTTTAATAATTCTTTTATTATACGATTACGACGATGTATACTAAAAGAAAAACAATTCTAAAGTTTAAATTAAAAATGTACCACGAAACAGTGCGGAAATATAAGTGACGCGAAACAAATTAATGCGGTGCATGTTGAAACCAATGGAAGTATGTTTTCCATTACATCTCAACGCTATTTATTTAAAAAACCACATTTTATCGTACCATATCTATACCTAGTCTTGAAAAGATAAATGTTAAAAATAAAATACCATGAAAAGTATATATACGATAAGCACAAAGTTTTTTTGGGGTTAACTTAGTTGTTGAGTTTCATTATTTTAAATGTCTTTAACACACAACTTTACTTTTGTAATATAAAAATGAAAAAACAACAACGAGAGATGCAAGCTCCAAATGATTTATGAGAAACAGAAAATTAATAAAAATGATTTTAGTTTTGGTTGGTGTATAATAGTTTTTCCTAAACAATTTCTATTTTATCTAAGTAAAAAAGATAACATAAAGCACAACAAAAGATCCAAGAAAATGGAATTTTAAAAATATATCAGCATGTCTTTTTGTTCATCTTGTCTCCGCACACATAAAATTAAGATAAATTGCACTTTAGTTTTGATTGTATTGTTGTTGTTCCCTAGTTAAATTGTAACAAAAAAAGTTAAACAACGTAACGTCTTAAATGTAAGGATGTTGTTTTGTAAATGTTTCGTTCTGTAAAAATGTTAGTTATCTTATATATACGATCCCAGTTGAAAAGGAAAATGAAAATTCATTGATTTTTTTCCAAAAATACATTTTTTAACTTAAAATAAATTATTTAATCTAAATAACATAAAGCTTAAATTAAATAAATATATAATGTAAATGTGTGTGTGGTATTAGTATCTTATATACAAAATAAAATAAATTGTAAGTCAAGCGAACAAAAAAATCGTAATAAGGGAAAATTCTAATTTTTCACACACATCAAACACTTCTCAAATAAGGAAATCCAGCTGTATACAAAATAATAATATATTGATACACAGTATTTTTACTACATGCATGCCCCACAATGTATACATAAATACAATACAATTTACACATACAAATACAAATTAAAAGGAACGAGAAGAAATTTCATTTGATTTTTTTTATCTTCTCACTTGCTGCTGTCTAAAAACCATGTTGATGAATGAGAATTTTCGAATTTATTTTTCCGTATTGTGTGCTTTTTGCCGTTAATATTTTGAGCTTAAAAGTAATTAGAATGCTGAAATGGATACATGGGATGTAACATCTTAAATGGTTATAATGGATCACTTTTTATAATACCTATACCAATATTTAAAAAACAGGACACCCATGAATGATAAGATCACCATAATAAGGGAATTAATTATTTCGTTTACTTTTCATGGATTTTACGATTAACTTACCAGTCATACGAACTATGTCCTCCCTTACGCAGTAGCCAATATGTCCTCCCTTACGCAGTAGCAAAATCGAGGAGGTCCGGTTTACGCAGAACCATATACGACACTTCATGACAGTGACCGAAGCCTCAGGTAATCCCTTTGAAAACCGCTACAGAAGAAAATTTCACAGTAAATTTTTTCTCCAACATTGATACATAATAAGATTGGCATGGATCTTCTTTCGTGTTTGTATAGAAATAGGCCTACATATTTTGGATTTGACTTGGCCTACACTACTTCATGACATTGATGGTAGTCGAAGTCTCAGGTAATCCTTTGCCGTGTTTTTTTTATTATCTACCCGGAGCGGGATATTGAGAGCTTTATGGGAAATTATCTATTCGACCTTTATCTATTAGTTTATTAGCTGCATCTAGCTTCACTTGATTATGTGACATTTCGAATGGTCAACTAGAGATATTTGAATGTGAACCTAATTTTTTGAATCGTCAAGGAAGTTCTATGTCAATAAAAGATGTGAAAACATTTTCATAAGTAAAATCTCAACGAAAGAATTGAATGTGATTCACACATTTTCTATAGATTGGCGAAAGTCCCAAATACTTCCAATTTAATTCCAATTCCATTAAAGTCGTATTCATACGACGGACGTACATCCGGGATTCTTCCCATTCGTTGCTCTATATTTGGTCTAGTTTACTTTTATTAATTCCGCGTCTTTTAAGCTTGTAAATTAAGTGCTTCGAGATGTTCGTCTTTTTGATTTCGTGCGCCAGGGCAAACAATTTCCCCTATTTTAAACATAAGAGCAATACAACGTGAGTCAACTGTGTTATCGCCACAACACCGCGAAATCTTGATGGGTTACACTCTGAATTATAGGTACGATTATTTGTGCTTTGCAAATTTAGCATTGTACCCAAATCAACTGTACACACGCAATTCACGTGTCGATCGTACTGTAATTTGGCTGATTCGGCTGAAGTATTATTTTGGCTGAAGAGCGTGTATAGGTCGATTTATATTATCGGCGCGGCTCAGCTCAGTCATGTATCGTCTCATGAATCAACGATTTATATTATCAGCTCGGTTCAGCTCATATATTGGGTTCGTATTTATTCCGGTGTGCTTTCGTATCTATAATTTTACGATGGAACCCAGTAGTACAAATCAGCGCACAAAGAGCGCATAAACAGCATATAATTAGAGCGCTCAATTTTTACTTCAAATTGATGCACCTAATTCCATGCTATTCGTATTGTTGTCGACCGAAAACTCGACTTTGTTTCCCCTTAAAATTAATTTATCTCTCTTTCATTTCGATTTGAGTATAATATGTAACTGTTAACCGTCCGTTTACCAGAAAATAATATTTTTTTAATGTATTTTGTTGTATCAAAACCAAACACAATCATATATTTCTGTATTTGGTTTTATTTGTATGTACCAAATGTGTATTGCCATTCAGGTACAACTAAACATTTTTTTTAATTTTGTATACTTGCTTTATATGTTATACATGTATTTCCATTTCCATCTGAAAAACATTTACAAACATCGTCATACGTATGCATTGAATATTTTTCAACAAAGCACATCTATTACCTTCAGCTGAAATATGAAGACTGATAGAAATGAAATAACAATTTTTGAAATGAAATTGATAAACAAGAGATTAGGTGGGGGTAAAAATGCAGAGCATAGAAGAAACCGAAGTAAATTTATTTGTTTTCTCGCTTCGGCGTGTGCAAATGTTTCCATCTATTTCATTCTGCTATCAGCGTTTGTTTGCTGAGTTCCACTATTTTGGTAATTCCCTGGGAATAGGGAATTGGGGAAAGATTTTATATGCAATTTCAATTTTAGAATTTTTTTTCTGGCATACTGAGGTAAAAATCTAGTGGTAATTTTTTTGAAAACAAAATAAAATTGGGAAAAATTTTCCCTGCCAATTTAGATATGGAAAAATTATTCCCAATTTATAAATATTTACATCAAACTTTTCTCCTTAGTAGGCCGGAAAAAAAATATTTGAACTGAAATTACATATAAAATCTTTCCCCAATTCCCTATTCCCAGGGAATTACCAGAATAGTGCCACTGGGAATATTTGAGTTGTATTTATTTATTTTGTTTTGGTTTTCTTTCGTATATATTCGTTTGCGTTTTGTTTTCAAATATTCTTTTTGGACTATACGATATGCGCTGTACTGTACTGCACTGAAATGCACTTATAATATAAATACTCTCATAATAAATTCATGTAACAATATTTTTTTGGTATGAGCTGTGCTGTGCCGCGCCGATAATATAAATCAACCTTATTTTGGCTGAAGAGCCCAGTAGTAGCTGAAGTTTGTTGTACAATGCTGTTTTGTGATGATAAAACTATGAGATAATATGAGACATAACCTTTTTTTTTTGTTAATTGTTTCTTAAGATAAGAATACTTTGTAAAATTGCAGAGTACCCCACAACCCCTTTCGTTTACATTAGGCTCGGGTCAAGTTATTAAATCAAGGTTTACGGTATGTCCGTTGGCGAAAAATGTAAATTGGCAATTCCACTGGAATTGGGATATGAAAAAACGGGAGCGGAGGCCAAAATTCCACCAGATTTGACATTAATATTTGACGCTAAATTCAGGAAGATTGAAAATCGCAGTGAATTATAATACTATATTTTTGTCACTTAAAATTGCTTTTATAGAAAATCATCGAAAATAGTTTACAAAATGTTGCTCAATGGTTACAGTTTTGGCTTTTTAAGTTGATTGTCTGTAGGATTTTTAGCTCAAAGTTGAGATTTTGTCGGTTTTTTGGGATGAACGGGCTATTTATGATCTGAAATATGTCAATTAGCAATTACTTTGACATGACACTATAAACAACAATTCAGCTTGCTGCATTTTCAAATTTTAAAACAAGAAAAATTTCCTTTTTGAAATTTTCTAGCAAATAGAAACGAGCTCCCGATAATCCCGCCAGATAAGAAAATATTTTTTTCTCCGATCGTAGGAAAAAATATATCTTTCCGTTGTTTTTTCGAAACGAAAAGCTCATGATTCCAGTATGTTGTATTTCTTGCCAAGCAACAAGAAATAATAGTACGAGAATATTTTTTCTGGCCTAGGCCGGGAATATATTCCCGTATGGATTTTTAATTGTTTAGAAGAAAAAAAAGTACACTTATAAGGCCAAACACATTTATTTATTTTAATTTAACAGTATACATAATAATCAGTTTTTATTTGAAAATCTATGGCAAAATTATTATGTGTTAGGTATAGGAGTTTAATTTTACTTATTTGTAATATTTACGGTTATCGTGCAATTAGTACAATTATTGAACATTGATGGATTAGTAGTATCGCATCCCAGCATTGTTGTTGATATATCGCTGTTAAAATCATTAACATTATTGGCATCGGCTGTTTCATTATCCGGTGTATTGAAAATCTTATGAGCAACTTCAATTTTATTGATAATGGATTCATCGATATACCCTTCAGCAACAGTCAATGACTTTCATCCTCCAAATCCTTTTAAGCATGTTAGACCTGCGCCATTATCAACTAAAATTTTCTCAGATGAATGGCGGAAACAGTGCCCTGTGTATTGTTTTGTGTCTGGCAATTTTAAAAAGTAGCAACAATTTGTGGCATTTTACCAAACTGATGTATGCCAACTACTTGTTTGAAATCTTTACCATATGTGTATTTAAAAAAAAAAACGCAAAGAATTTAAATCGATATATTTTCTGTAATATTCTAAATAAGTTTCGTTTACGATAAATGATCGTGGTTTATTTGTCTTGTTATTCGGGATTTTAACTAAAAGTTTAGAACCCAAAACACTAATGTCAGTAATTTCTATGCGAGCTAGTTCACCCCGTCGACAAGCACCAGCGATTCCAAAAATTAACGCAACCTACAAAAAACAATCATAATATTACATACAAAAAAATACTGCAGTGTGAATTGTATTTTATCCGAAAACATATTTGAATTTAATGTGTAAATACAAATAATAATAATCGTTTTAAATACCTACATGCTTACTTTAGTAACTAGGAACGAATCATCTGAAGCTTCCAAAATGAATTGTTGAACACGTTCCACAGTTAATATTTTAGATTTCTTCACTTTATATCCGTCGGATTTGCGTTTCAAGAAGACACGTAATTTTTGGTATTTTGCAATATCCACATTATTTTTAACCACTAGCATCGACCTGATCATTGAGTAGTTTGAGCATAATGTAGATGATTTCAATTTTGTAGATAAATCAGCAAAATACGCTAGAATGACGTTTTCCGAAAATGATTTGATGTGTTTATAGATTGACGATAATCCATAAAGCGTTTATATGCATTTTCGTATTTTTCCTTCGATTTTTGCGGGAGTAAATCACATGTAGCTGAATTAGCTGCTTCCACTATATCCGGCGGGGTACAATATAAGGATAATTCGCTTTCACTGTCCATATCCCTTAAATTCACACGTTTTTTATAAATCAAATAGTACACAAACTTGACAACTTTTGAAAAATAAAAACAAAATATATTTATGTCTTATGATGTCGTGGCTAACTAAACAATAATTTTATGTTATTTTCGATTTTTTACTTTGTTTTGATTTCTTAATAAAAATTATTTTGGGTTTATATTCGTTTTAAAGTCCGATCGGAGAAAAAATAGTATGTACAATTCAGAGAAAAAGTGCATTCCCGGACTCACGTGGTTGACCGACTCGGCTATCGCCTCGTCCGCAAATTTTCACTATTGTCCAGGAATGCAGTACTTTTCCTCCTAATTATACAATATACTATTGCATTTTTGTTTTCAAAATCTTGCGAAATATCGTTATTTTTTATTTTGAATACAGTCAGAATATTTTGAAATTGTCAGTAGATTTTCTTTTCATATACATATTATATATTTAGTCATTAAATTTAGTTCTATTTTTGGTATTGGCAACTGGATGATCATCAACGCCGCGTTTCCTAAAATAGAAGGCACACGAATTTATTGTAAAAGTAGGCAAAGCGCCTCTTCCAAAAATGAAAAAACCAAATGTATCCATTATGACATTTAATACGAGTATACTTGTCAGTGTAGCATGGAAGAAGTCGAATCGAACACATGCATATGCTATTTAGGTAAGTAATTCTCAAATTTTTATATGATTTGAAATATATTTTTATATGAAATATTACAAAACTATATATGTATGTATATTATTCATAATTAGTTTATAACCACTGCAACATAACATGCAAAACTGCGATATGCTAAAACAACAATGTCGCTAAAACGCCGGAGGAATCAATTAATGTTTGTAGTTCCATCACTATACAGATAAGCAGGGTCTTGCTAGTTGAACGGAAGTTATGAATAACCGGCAGTATTTCATATGCTTTACTTATGCGTCGAATGGAAGCTCTAACTGGGAACAGAAATTATTAATCTACATATATACGAGAGCTCCTTCAGAAGTAACCTACATACGAGATACGGTCAGTATGCTGAAAAACAAGCAAAACTAGAAATTGCCAAATATTGCTTACTATTTGAAGTAGGGTTAATGATCTCGCCTCAACCACCATTTTTGGCATATATACTCTCGATGGAATTTCGTATGACGGTGACGAATGGAGTCTAGACGAAATTAAATCTCCAGTGAAGAAGGGTTGCGAGCTTCCGGCCGACCTTCTATTAGAATCACTTAAATATTTACATATAAAGGGAATGGAATATAAATTCAAAGAAAACCACATATATCATGGTCAAATACAGCTAGGATAAGCAATAACAAAACTTGCTAAATGTAATTGATTCATTTTCTGTGCCAAAAATAAATCATTTGCCAAAATCAACGTACCAAGAAACGACCATTTTATTCAAACATAAAAAAGGTAAATAAGTTGACTGATATTTATTTTCAAAAGATTAGCCCTTTTTTATTTAAATAATCCATACAGAAAACAAATGTGGTATTTTAGTACCATATATTTTTATTTATATTGAATTTTGATTTAAATTTATTGTTGTAACATGTGATCTACATTAATTGAAGTACTTCTTTTTAATACGAGTATGTAAAATATACATAATAAAATAAACATTTCCTTATTACGTAAATTTAGAGGCTTATTACTGCTGAGATTTTAAAATTAGGTATGTCAAAAACGTTCATCAGATAATATTGGTGGTGTACTATTTGATAAAACACAAAACACTAAATATATCATCTATATATAATGGTTATACGCATACCTTGTCGGCGATAATACTCTGAACTGTTTTATTCGGGATATTCGGCGTTCAACATGAACACGCGCTGAAGCTGTTCTGGTAGTTTTTTCTACGACCGACTTTGAACAATTTTGTTAAAAAAATTCTGGCCTTATGATTTCAATCCCAGCCTTAGACAACTCATCGTTAATCATAAAACCTTTACCTGTCATCACAGCGTCATCTTCCTCAAGCTTTTCAATTAAATCAGTCAAGTTAAAAATAGCCTTATCTGACGATTAACCGGTGACTATTGTGCTTAAATAATTTATTGAACCAGAGGGGGATACACCTATTAAAAACTTCAAAGTATGCGCGCCCTTGTAGTGCAAATATGTACACACTCTGCAAGAAAGACAACTGATTGTAGCTGTTTTGACCTCCGTACAATCCAGCACAGTTCGTACATTCGGAAAATTTCTGAAGCACATCGGCAAGCTTTTTTTATTTTCTGCTATAGTTTGCCGTTGTACCAAACTTTTTGTAGTTTTCGCTAAAAGCAGAATTGTGTTAGCAAAATAAAGTTTTGCAGTTTGATCCGATAGTTGGAAAACTATTGCCAGTTCAGCAAAGCTACAGTTTGATTTCAGTTTGTATAATGTTAGATTTATTCTATCTCTCATTGACATCAACCATTTTTCACTCTATCGTATTTCTCTGCAAATATCTTCTAATACATCCAGCAAGCTAAACTCGGAATTCCTATCATGGTGTTTAGTTTTTTGTTCGTACGCCACGGTGAAACGGTACTGATATACGGCAGGCTGCTGATTTGTACAGCTTTAACAATTGTTATTGGACAACATTGTATTCCAATCGAAAGTGATGCTCCCTCCTCTTCATTTTCTATTAAAATTTCTTCTTGTGGTGTTCCTTCTATTTTACTATCTATCCAAAGTACTTCTGCATCTTCGTCATTGTTTATTAGTGGCTGCCGCTGTGGGTTACATTCCATATTTTCCTCATAGATTTTTTGAATTTTTTTATGATCCTCACTGACAAGCTCGGTGTCCCAGCATTTCTTTCGCTTTAAAAAAATTGCGTTGGGTTAGTTTATGGTGTGTTGGTTAGATTAATGTAGATATTTCTAAGTACTTACATTTGCAAAGTTATAATGTAATATTTACCTGTCATATTTTATTTCAACAATATATTGCTAAAGCCACGGAGCTCTCGATTTTTCCTTTTTATTAAATGTTTCAGAGATGGAGGTGACTGGGGAACGCTTCCACAGCTAACTTGGTTTTCATATTCTTTGATTTCAAAAGTAGAACTTAAATAGATTTCCTGTCAAAGTGGTTGCTACACATTAAACATCGCTTTGGAAACTCTATCATCTTTAATATTTCCAACCATTTGTTTGATGTGGATCCCTTCGTACAGATCTTGGGACACTAAATAAATATGTTCCAGGCCTTTTGTAATTATAGCACCGCGGTACATAACACTACCCAGTTTTGCGTCTGTCACGGGTTTCCATTGACGTCATTGTATCTGAAATAATATATACCAACAAATTAAAAGATTTTTTTTCCAATAAGTTTATAAAATAATTAAATTCAAATAAAACGCGACCTAATACCGTAGATAGACACAAAATTTATCGCGATACGCAGTTATCTAGTTTGAAAATAAAATTATAAAAATCGTATTAAACAATTTGTGGTGACAGACAGAAACCCGATTTTTGCGAGTGTGCCTAATTTATCGGGATAGATTGCATTTATCTAGTTATGAAAACTTAATAATTCTGTTTTGAAAAAATCGTGTAGAGACAGACAAGCAGAAATAACTTAATAATCTACATAACGAAGTAATCTAGTTTGTGTCTGTCTACGGTATAAGCCACAAAATATTATGAAATTACATGTCGCTTTGTTTATAACAACAAACAACTATTTTAATTTTTTACGAAACGCAACGTTGATGATCATCCAGTTGTCATTTGGCTGGTAAAATCAAATGTTGTTTTAGTATGCTGATGTAAAAAAAAATCGGGATAAGAAGTCATGATAGTGCAGTTTTCTTAATTTTTCGGGTCAGCCAGAAAATATTACAGATTTAGCAAAGAAACAATTTAATTTTTGTTTTCGGGCTACTTTTCGGGCCAAATTGATTTTTATGCAATGAACATTACTAAGCTTACAACCTCTAAGGAAAACGAGTGATCTATGCACCTGACGAGAACAACTGTGAAGTTTACTCTATAAATCAACATACTATGGCTTACTGACATTCAAAAAATACCAGATTTTCTTAACCTCTTTGTAAGAGATTTAGTGCAGTACACGAGCATCGAAAACAATGAAGGATTATGATTAGGGTTAGGTGAGGTAGATTACTCAATGTAATCTACGCAGTTGTCGACACGCAATCTACTAGGTAGATTATATTTCGATTTTCCGCGGTTAGGTTATACAAGCTGAAAACTCACCTTATTTCAAGGTGACAAATTTAAATTAAAATTTGGCAAATAAATTAAAATTTATAACGGCTCCAGGTCCAATTTCCATAAAACCATCTGCACATTGGATATCCCCATGTCAGCCTATAGTACTGGCATGAAAGATGGGTCGGCCCATAACTTTTGCTCTCCGACAGGGGTAGTTGTATTCATTTTCATCACAAATTATAATCTGATGATCAAAAATCCTTTTAGCTGCCCCTATCGGGATTCGAAACCGGTACCTTCCGACCCAAACGCCAACGCTTTAACCACTGAGCCGTTTGTTCGGTACAATATAAGTTATTTGGAAATATGTTTTATAGTATTAAACATTTACATTTCCCTATACCAAGTTGGACACTAAAAGCTTCCTTTTTAACTGCTTAGAGACCTGCAGATCGACACTGTCGAGCCAAATTTTAAAACGAGCACTCTGAACTAAAACGAATATCAGGTATATGCTACCTTCTAGCGTACTTGGACCTGTTCTATCCTTTATACGAAGGATTTATCGAATATTCAAAATACTATAGAGTAGCAACATTTGCAGACGATAGCGGTTGAATAATGTATATCAGAAGCAACAAAACCCATAGTGCTTAAGTTCCTAAATTGAATTATAACTGGAACAAAAGTGGCCTATCATGTTAAATGAACCCAAATAAATACATGCCTAAATCAAACCAAATTCCATATGCAAATGCAGCCTAAATACCTTGGCATGACGAATCGATGCTAAAGTATGATGGAAAAAGCACATGAAGAAGAAGAGTTAAAATCAAAAAGAAGAGTTAAAATCAAATTCAAAAAATGTACTAGCTCATGAGTAGAAATTCTGAGAACAAAATACATAATTTTTTTTGTACAGGCAACAAATGATACAACGATTCCAAAATAAGTGCTGCATCCTGTATGAGATTTGTGTCCCCATGGTACATTAGGGACAATGTCATATATAGGGACTTAAAGTTGCAACGATTATTTCAGTATGGAAATGCAGACAAACGTTCTTTGGTAGTCCTAATTAGAATAAAAAATTATTTTAAAAGGAGTAACCAAAAGGTTGCCAAAAATCAACCGAGAAATTATCTTAAGAAATTTACGGCGTCTTCCAATAAGAACTTTTCAAACTCTCTATATTAACTTCGCTTTGGTTGGCCGACTAACCTCCCGATTCTGACGATAAGACTACTAAGACTATCTTAGCTAAAACTTTCTTGTTTAGACTTTAATTTTTAAGACTAAAGTCTTCATTGAAATTCTGAAGACAGTATAGTCTTAAATATTATATTAGAAACTCTCCAAAGACTTTTGTAAAGCTGTCAAAACCAAATTTTTACCATATTGTTTCAAATTTATGGACGAAAAGCGACAGTTCAATTCGAAATTGTTAAAAAAAATTCAAATTTATGTTATATATATATATATATATATATATATATATATATATATATATATATATATATATATATATATATATATATATATATATATATATATATATATATATATATATATATATATATATATATCCTGAAAGAGTACATAATATTGTATTTTGAATAATTTTTCCGGTTCTTATAGTCAAATACATATAATTATTGTTTTTGTTTAAATGTCAAAATTATGATTCCTAAGACCATCTATTTCGGTGATATTAACGAAGACAATTTTTTAAGACTACTGACAGATAAGACTAAGTGCAGAATACGAATTAAAAGTATCTAGCCTTCGTTAAGACAAAAGTTTTCGCTAAGACTGAAAATACGCCTGACTGTACGTTAGAATCGGGGGGCAAATCTAGTAATCAATTTATGAACCACTTCCTAACAACCCTATTGTATTTCTGATGACAACACTTTCCATTAAAATGTGAAAGTGATCGGACCTTAGAAATAAAATGCCGAAACAAATACCAACACTTTGAGCATTTCGAATATAAAAGCTGCAGGTTGCAGCTTCTCAACGACGCCTCAACGCGACGCCAACATCTCGCTCCACAAAGAAACTCCACACAGATCATCAACGACGGCTCTAAACCAAAACAACTTTCGACTTTTTCAAAGGCCATGTGTTTCTGATTGCTGGTTGCACTAGGTTTGTGGTTAGGGTAGCTACGCCAATCAAGAAAGAATTGGCCACTTCGAACGACGATCTCCTGATTATCTTCCGCTTGATCTTTTCAACAAAGATCAACTGTTTCTGAATCGTCGCTGAAAGACACATATAACATCGAAGTATACAATGCATTCGTCGAAAGTTTATTGGAACAATCTAGATTAGGCATGAATCCTCGTGAAAATGCAGTTCTCACTTAAATGGAGATCCGATTGCTGAAAATCTTGTTATCACGCCATGGTTGAAGAAAAAGAATTAGCCGTCATGAACATGGACAACTTTCACAACTTCTCCGGTTCTCACTCGTGTGGACCAAAGAGCGCACCTGCAGTAAACGTTCGAACGTGTGTCATCGAGTACAGCACATTCAACAAAATTGTCCGGAGTTGTTATGGTATAAGCTCCGACCAGTCACCAGAATAGCTAACGACTTCGAGAACAACTTCTACAGCCCCGTTGGCCAATATTTTCCGTTCCGCGATGAAACGAGCTATTGACATATTACGATTTACTTAAGGAAGCACCAATGGTGACTATCAGCATGGTTTGTGGCATATGGCAATTCATTGGACACGTGACCGACAGCTAAAACGCGATTAATCAGGTTAACGCTTTCATCCAGCTGGCCGATCCTGTTATCGACGATGACAAAAACGACAAAGAGCAAGAAGACAACTTTGTTAGACCAGACAAAATTGACTTCCAATCGTCATTGGTGAAGTCAGAAATGTATCAATGCGAGATAAAGTTGCTGCGATCGCTACACCTCGCTGACGTTTACTTGAAGTAGTTGCGACACTGGCGTAAGACTTAGTTTATTATCGTTTACAAGATTTTCATAGTCCCGTCCGAGATGCTAAAACATTTAAGCTCCCGTTTGCAACAGTTGAAAGATAACGGATTTTTGACATCGGTAACTCCTGTCAGGTCGAAGCACCACTGTTTTGAACCACCCAAAAGGCTCAGCGCCATGAATTCATTTCTGTTAAAGTCGTGTTCTGTGTCGTTCTGAGAAGTCGTTCAAAATATGCGACAAAAAGGAGACACAACTTTCATAGACATCCCGAATGACTTGTGAGTTGGTGCGCTAAAGGCGGATCGCATCAAGATTCTTCTTAACAAAGTCGATAAAAATCACACTGGCGAATTCGTGATAAGAAAATTATTCCGCATTGATCCAACAAACGTGCTTTGCAGCGAACTCATCATTCACGCTCTCAAATATCATGCCCAATAAGGCAAACAATTGGAAATTCTCCGAGCAGTTGACCGCATTTGCGAAGTTAAGTACAGCACACACCATTAGATTTTTGATGTGTAAACATCTTTACGCGCGTATGCCAAAAATTTTTGTATGGTAGTAAACTTTCAAATGAAACGAACGGAAATGACGTACTACGTTTAAATATCTTCATTGAAAAAAGAAACAAAATATAAAATAATAAAAAAGAACAAAAACAACAAAATACATATATAAATTTTGTACTATACACATAGTCTGAGTGTATGTGTATATATAAATAGTATGGAAAGAAAACAAAGAAACATTTATAAAATTAAATAGAAACGACGAATCGACATTTTCAGCGAACAGAAAAAATAAAAAAATTTAAAATAGCGTGTGCCACCACAATTTATGCAATATAACGAGATAGTATACTCTTACGGTAAAAAACACAGTCAATAACTTGTGTATGTGGCTTTATCACGATCTCGTAGAGCAGTTCATCACGTCGGCTAACAATGATTATGTCTTCTACCATGAACGTAAAAATGCAACCTCAATTGGTCCTCTTCAAAATGAGTTAACGCATCACCACAAAACTGCTAACTATAGCTCAGGATGTAATGGCGAATTTTGTAAGAGATAATAATGACGTCTGGTTTTTAACATTGAACTGCCAGAATCTCAGGTCGCTTCACCTCGACCTAACTGATACGCAGGAATGTTCAATTCTTTTGCTCTCCTAGAACCTGCGTGTTCAATTTTCCTAATTTTCAATGCTGCGTTCGGTTCAAGAGAAATAGTCAGCGTGCGGTTGGAGTAGCAGTATATAAAAATTCAAGTAGAACTCATACAGTCACCTCGCATAAGGAAATCATCGTTGGACAAACAACTGGTATGAGCGTAACAACACAACCCATTGGGGATATAAGATGCTTTTGGTAGTTGTATATACCTCGCCGAATAAAGCTGTCGAAGACATAATCAAGTACATACATTTCGTCTTTGCTCCATATTCTGAAAGAATTTCAAAAATTCTTCAAGGAGACTAACATCTTTTGCCGATGATAATGAGCAGGGATTTCATTTTGCTGCTCCCTAAGATCAGTGATGGTTCACTTATAAACTACCTGCGATACGAATTCGATTTGCACAAGAACTCAGATCGAAATATATCTTCTACGAGATATGTGAGAAATATAAGATATATGTACTACGAGATATGGGACCACGTCTTTGATGCTTGCAGCTACCATAGGCCAATTGCGTTGATTATACCGAAAAAGTAATAGACCAATTTGATGGTAATAAACGAATGAAAAAATCTGGTTAGTAAAATTTCATTTCTTCTTCCTTGAAAGTAAACCATACACACGCACTATACATATGCCATGTTTACACATCTCCTTGAGAGTACTAATGGACTCACTCTTTTTTTTTTTTTTTGTGGGGATATGTGAAAAATAAGGATTGCCAGAATAACCCATAATCAGTCGATGGTCTCAAAACCAATGTCGGAAGTGTCAAAACAGTTTGACAACTTTTAACTAAAGTATAGGTAATAAATGAGATACGAATACAGTAGGCTCGTGATAACATGAACGCAGTATACCGTGAACTGTCCGAGTAACGTGAAATTTTTTTTATTGCATGTACTACTCGATAACGTGAACAATTAGAAAGCTCGATAATGTGAACTAAATTTTGAACACTCTTTCATGATTCTTGGATTCCCAATTTTGCCTATTTTCATATGAAACAAATCAACTCCTGCAAACATGAATTGGCTTGGTTTAATCTTGATCACGTTATCGCGAGTGTACTGTATCTTTAATTATGTCATCCAAGTGTTATTTCTCTCATTTTTCTAATGTGATCTGTTCTGAATCGGAACTTTGTACTTTACATTTAGTCGGGTACCTAACCTAGAGCTTCATACATATAACGGTTTCTGATGTATCGGTTACTATTAGGTTAGGTTTCATTGTTTTCTATAGCACATTTAAGCCAATTATAACCCATTATGATACCACAGGATCCGACATCATAAACTCCCTTAAACCCGTTTAGTACGGTTAATATAGCGTAAAAGATTTCGCATAAAATTGTGATAAGGTGTGAGAAACTGAATCTAGCGAAAGAATGACCGTCGACTATCTACATAGATAGTGATATCAGTTAATGATATTACATTATGCTTCAACCAGTTCATGACAATCGCTATAACTTCAGCCTGGTACACACTGCGGTACTCCGGAGAGCCGTAAAGATAAACTTACATTTAATTCCCCACAGAATACACCAGCTTCCACTCTACCATCGAGCTTGGAGCCGTCGGTGAAGGATTTAACTGTCTCGGTCTCCATCATAAGACCACTATTCCAATCGTCCCTAGAGGAAAAAACCACCTTAAAAACTTGCCAAAGCACAACAGGGGTGTTATATAGTCCAAATTTGCCACTTCATGCCTCACATAATTGACTATATTTGAATGCCCATTTTGCAGGCACTTCCACCCCAAAGTTGCTGATAGCCGGGCGGCCGTATGCCCGTCATTTACTTACCGAGGATATCCTGTGGCGGTTCAATCAACAAGTTTATTTTACCGGTGAATTTGTATAACGATTAAAGTAACAATTCGTAAACTGAGTGTTTCAGGATTTATTGAATTGAATGAGTAAAATGGAAGTGCCATGAAATTTAATGATTAAACAAAATCCGTAGGAATGAAAATTTATAATAATCAGATTTGAGCTACCCCTCAAACACATGAGACGTGTCTTTTAAATATTGTGTTAATTAGACATTAAATTTAAAATAAATATAAATCGAACATTCATCAAATGTAAAACCATTCGAATGTTGTTAAATAAAATATTAAAATAAATTATATTTATCGCAAGTTGGACAATTGTTTATTAAATTTATGTCGTATCAATATAACACACATAAACTGGTGACTCCGACGTGATAATAAAGAGAAGGTACTGTGATTTCTAAGGTACTGGTGGAGGTCGTTTTCAGCGCCCCACTATGAGTAGACAGACTGCCCGCTGCACCCTCACTATCAGTTTGCTGTATGATAATTTCTCCAGAGGAGGCCACCATACACTCACACCATACAGCAGTGCGGGTCTTAAAACTGCCGTGTAAAGCCAGCGTACCAGCTCCGGTTTCAAGTCCCATTTTCTTCCAATGGCATTTTTACGAGAGTAGAGTGCCACAGTAACATTCTTCACTCTTTCTATTGTGTTTGGTTTCCAACTGAGCTTACTGTCTAGAAGAATCACTAGGAATCCCGCCTTTTCAGTAAGCCACCATTCCGGCTTGGTGGAACTGTTTCCGGAGTCCTGTTTTAGATGGGCTAATCCCCAATGCGCATCTGCTGGCCCAACTCGCACTGATTGGTAGCGCATTCTGCATCACATCCCTGGTTGTACCCAGGTGCTTATCCGAGACAACTATCGCTACGTCATCAGCATAAGCAACCACACTTATTTCGTCCCTCTCCAGATCCAGTAGTAGTTCATTGATTACTCTACATACTACATTCTAAAGAATAGGAGAGAAGACACCTCGCTGGGGTGTTCCCCGAACTACCCGTCTCCTGATGGAAACTAATCCCATCCTCGCCATGATCCTTGTATTTCCTAGCAAGTGATCAATTAGCCTGGTTACTGAGCCTTCGATCTCAGGTGGCAGCCCTAATTGCCTCCACCTTCACTTTGTTGAAAGCGCAATCAAATGTTATTAAATATTTCTTAAAAAAATAGAAAAAGAAAAAAAATGTGAAGAAATTACAAAAATTTTACAAAAAAATGTTAATTTTTGGAAAAAATATGTATCGAAATTATATCATCCGTGTATGTACCAATGTATAAAATTATATCAATGAATTTGTGTACGTTAAGTTAAATACAAAAAAAAAAGAGTGAGTCCATTAGTACTCTCAAGGAGATGTGTAAACATGGCATATGTATAGTGCGTGTGTATGGTTTACTTTCAAGGAAGAAGAAATGAAATTTTACTAACCAGATTTTTTCATTCGTTTATTACCATCAAATTGGTCTATTACTTTTTCGGTATAATCAACGCAATTGGCCTATGGTAGCTGCAAGCATCAAAGACGTGGTCCCATATCTCGTAGTACATATATCTTATATTTCTCACATATCTCGTAGAAGATATATTTCGATCTGAGTTCTTGTGCAAATCGAATTCGTATCGCAGGTAGTTTATAAGTGAACCATCACTGATCTTAGGGAGCAGCAAAATGAAATCCCTGCTCATTATCATCGGCAAAAGATGTTAGTCTCCTTGAAGAATTTTTGAAATTCTTTCAGAATATGGAGCAAAGACGAAATGTATGTACTTGATTATGTCTTCGACAGCTTTATTCGGCGAGGTATATACAACTACCAAAAGCATCTTATATCCCCAATGGGTTGTGTTGTTACGCTCATACCAGTTGTTTGTCCAACGATGATTTCCTTATGCGAGGTGACTGTATGAGTTCTACTTGAATTTTTATATACTGCTACTCCAACCGCACGCTGACTATTTCTCTTGAACCGAACGCAGCATTGAAAATTAGGAAAATTGAACACGCAGGTTCTAGGAGAGCAAAAGAATTGAACATTCCTGCGTATCAGTTAGGTCGAGGTGAAGCGACCTGAGATTCTGGCAGTTCAATGTTAAAAACCAGACGTCATTATTATCTCTTACAAAATTCGCCATTACATCCTGAGCTATAGTTAGCAGTTTTGTGGTGATGCGTTAACTCATTTTGAAGAGGACCAATTGAGGTCGCATTTTTACGTTCATGGTAGAAGACATAATCATTGTTAGCAGACGTGATGAACTGCTCTACGAGATCGTGATAAAGCCACATACACAAGTTATTGACTGTGTTTTTTACCGTAAGAGTATACTATCTCGTTATATTGCATAAATTGTGGTGGCACACGCTATTTTAAATTTTTTTATTTTTTCTGTTCGCTGAAAATGTCGATTCGTCGTTTCTATTTAATTTTATAAATGTTTCTTTGTTTTCTTTCCATACTATTTATATATACACATACACTCAGACTATGTGTATAGTACAAAATTTATATATGTATTTTGTTGTTTTTGTTCTTTTTTATTATTTTATATTTTGTTTCTTTTTTCAATGAAGATATTTAAACGTAGTACGTCATTTCCGTTCGTTTCATTTGAAAGTTTACTACCATACAAAAATTTTTGGCATACGCGCGTAAAGATGTTTACACATCAAAAATACACTTTAAACATACAATGAACTTAATGTACATACCTTTACTTTTATATTTATTTTTATTGAAAAATGTGTTTGTACTTAACGCTTAACCGCAATACATAATGGTGTCCATTTTTTGTATCCTCTCATATAAATACCACTGGACCGTGATAAACCACAAAAAAAATGTTCGACCATCGCAACCGGAATTATTAAATGTTATCCGATACGTTTTCCGATCCGAAGAAAGAAACAATAAAATTTACTGGCAGGAACTCGTCGCTCGTACCGACGCCTTTCAATACACCCCAGTGCACAATTTATTGCCAAAGCTCCACCGTTTATTTGACCACAATTGGGCGGTTGAAAAAGCAACCGTCACACGAAACAGCGTACTTGTCTGGGCTTACAAGCATTCACCACAACAGCAAAAATTATACCACTCAGAAATTTTAAAACTCTTTCTTTTTTGTTCTGTTTTGTTTGGTTTTAATTGAATAAACTATTATTTTCTTACTTGATTATAATAATTATAATTATTACAATTATTTTTATTTGAACAATAATTCATAATAGCTGGGATTTATCCTCAGGATTACATTTTTTTTTATTTCATAACCGTTCCAGATAAACATAAAATTTTCTTCACAAAAACTACAGACACGATAAAATTTGGGTTGTAAAGAAATAGGAGTCTATGCCACTGCACTCTATGCAGATTTTATTTTCGGATTATTTTGTTTTTTTCTTCTTATGTTTTCAATCCACAAACATCCGATATTATTCGTGCGAAATTATGTTTTCTTTTCTTTTTTATGTAATCAGTCGTTCCGTTTTGTAATGAGTAAATCAGCTTATTATTATTATTTTTTTTTCGAATTTCGAACATGTAAGGGTTTAAGTTTACACTTGCGCAGTTGTACTAGTAACCGTACGATCGCGCCAATCATAATTTAAAATATAAAATACAGCCGTTACAACCTCCCTCCATTTCATAAGGATGTACCCCAGCTTCAGACACCCTCGGTTAATGTTAAAAATAATGAATAGGAACAAACAGACTGCCAGAGACACTTATCTCCCAGGAAATACTAAATAAAATTTTTTGTTGAAATACCTTACAGTGTCACTCATGAACTGTCACAAAATATGTAATCTACAGTTCAATACACTAATTTCAATATAACACTCCTCCCGTTTTAATTTGTCACATAAATTTACATTGCTCACACAAACTGTCAGAACATTGTGCCAAGAGTTAGTTCTGTATTATTTTTGAAATAAAAGTTACAAATGGCAAAACCGAATAAAAAACAAAAATGTTTAAGTTTACAAATCAAATAAAACAACGACGAAACAAAAAATTATTGTTTTTAGATAAGAACGGAATGTTATACTTTCGAGTTTAGTTTCTACCGTCATTTATAGAAACACTATACAGAAATAAACTTTTCCCGCTTTCGTAAAATTCAGATTTTTTTTTCATTTTCCGAACGTAAAGTTTTAGTGTTGCAGTTTCAATTTTTGTTGATATTGTTGTTGTGTTACTGCTGTGCACGGTGTGAATATTCACAAAGTAAATTAAATTCTGCAGTAAACCTACGAGTTTAACGATATTTTTAGGTAAATAGTTTTTATTTTTCATTTTCTAGAATCGAAAAACAAAAATTGTAATAAATGTTGACAATCATACGTACACATACCCACAACCCAACCTGTTTTGTCTAGTACATTACGCTATCTGTTTCTCAAAATGGGATGTTATTTCAATTTGATTTTGATAGTTATGTTTAGTTTTGGTAGTAGAAACGAATTCGTAAGCACAATAAAATATTTTTTCCATCGTTTGCTTGCATTGGAATGGTATAGGAAAATTGTTCTGGAGAAAACAAAATAAATAAAAGTATAAATCACTTTGAGTTATAAATCTAGTTGAATGACGCGGTACACTGTTTTCTTATCTTTGTAAAATATTCGCTGATTTTTGAAATATTTCCCTGCCTGTTTTTTGTTGTTTAGCTCTATTTTAGTCGAGATTGTTATTTGAAAAATGGGAAAACTATATATATACGCTTTTTTTCTGCCGGTACAAAATGACTTATATAAGCCATAGTTATTTATCATGATCAACTATAAAAACAATCTCGTAAAATTAAGATGGGATTGTAAGTTAGGAGTTAAGAGATGATAGCAATTTATCGAGATAAAAACATACACGACAAACTTAACTTTCCATTGAATATTTATTTTTGGTTCCTTTTAAACCATTGTTTACCTCGTATGGCAATACAAAAATTAGTCAATCATTTAACTTTCAAAATACACATTTTTTAAATTTGTTCGGTCTACCAGCATCGTCTTAAATCGTCTCGATATTAGAATAATTAACAAACTTATTTAGATAAAATTTTTGGCTCGTACAAATTAGTTCAACGTAAACGTTAAAAATTATACAATTTTTTTTTAAATATTATTCTGGCTTAGTATCATCAACTAAATTAGTTCAACACAAGTTTGTCCCAAGTTAAGATTTCGCCAACTGCAATATACTGCATATATGACGACGTCAAAACGATTTGTTAAATTAAACTCCAGGAAGCCGCTTTGCCATATTTCTCTGGAAAGGCACGGTATCCGACTATTTTGTGTAAGTTTAAAAATTGTGGAGTGGAATCTAGTTTCGTTTGGGAGTGGAATCTAGCCGCATTTTTAGCAAACTAATTATCATCTCCTGTCTAAAAATACTTTTACTTTAAGCGAATATAACCAATTTGTCAGCCCAGAGTTCAAGGTTCATCTTTTCGGATGACGTTCGTGCGTAGCTACAACAGGCGTCATCCCATATTATATATGTTCGCTCAAGAGACGTTCAGAATTGATAAAAAATATGTAGTTTTTGATTCTTGTTTTTTTGTGTAGAGGGCCTAAGAAAGAACGTGGATGGGTTAGCTCTTGCCGGCAAGTCTTGTGAAGATTGAGTGGCGGCCAAAAGTATAAATCCACTTTCTTGGCGTTTATCATTGCAAAAATATGTTTACACTGCGCCTCTAAATTACGAGGCATTGCTCGTTCTACTGATTTGAACTATTTTGCCACCTACATTTTCAAATCTTGAGATTTATCGATTATCAAGAATTCAAAGCAGTAGATCGAATTTAAGAAGATAAATAGAAATTCATTACAGCTACATTTTGTAAGTGAAAGAGACATAGTCTCCTAGTACAGTAAACAGAAAAATTGAGTGGTGCGAACAATCGTTCATCTACATATAAAGATTCGTCAATTTATAAAACAATAACAAAATAATAGTTATAATAATAATAAATAATTCATAGAAAACATTTAAAACATGCCATGGAAACCCATCCCCTCTTCACACAAACATCTCGATCGTGAAAATCACATCCGACATGCAATAAACACGGTTTGAATTCCTACAGCTTCAAACGGATCCCCAACTTCCAATTATGTACACTAAAAAACTTTTGATGAGAGGCCTAATAAAGGTGCTTCGTTTCTCTCTAAATATGGTCTCTCCAAAACATTTAACCGTCAACATACGTGGTAAATGTAAACACAAGGTGATAACATTGACATGCCATTATTACTTGTACGGCAACACCGCAAGGGCGAATTGCATAAATTGATTTCAGTGTGCAACCCGAAATCAACCGTAAACCTATAAGGAATCGACTTACCGGACAAGCAGCGAGCTTGGGATGTGTCTCTATAGACAAAAATTAACCCTTCGTTCCCCTCAACATGCGACACACAACCTTCGATAGCCCACATTGCTTATCAAATGTATATATCTAAAGTCTAGAGTTCACCGCCATGCAAAAAAAGAACTTAGTAAATTCGAGCTACCAATAGTCTCTAAACATTGTGTCACTCTTTTTTATCACGGCAGACTATGGAACACAATTCGAATCAATGTTGTTGACCGAGCTCACGAAGCATATATAGGCTTCCATCGCGTTCGGAATAAAACTGAATGCAACCCAAAAGCAAACGGTCTTGTCGAACATTTCCACAAGCAATTATAAAAGTCGTATTGACAGCTCTATTTAATATATTCCATTTTAGCTCAGAACTTCCAACTGAGGATTTGAACCTTACTGAAGAAAAATTAATCCCAATTTATAAATATTTACACCGAACTTTTCTTCTCAATAGGGCGGGAATTCCAGAATAGTGCCACAGCAGAGCTATTGTTTTCAAACCATTAAGGTTCCTGTTAAATTCTTCATCATCGATCAACATTCGAACCTAAACACAGAGAGCTTTCAGTTTTATGCACACAGACATCCGACTAAACAAGCCACGTACATTCTAAAAAATCTGGTCCTAAAAATTTCACTCTACAATATTTCTAATCAGCTTTCAATTGATAAATCCGAACTACGGATGGTAACGATCTCCATTGACCGTAACGCGATCCCCCGGCTTTATTTTTGAAGAAACAAGGGTCGATGATGGCACCAGCGTGTAAACCGCATCAAATGGTGCATTTTTCTGGATGTAATAGAGTTTGAAGGGTCTCTTGTGGATCGGTTTCACTTCATATGCGGCAATTTTGTTTATTAACAAATGAACGAGATGAAATCACGAAGTCATCTTTAAGTTGCGCGAATCGACGACTGATTTTCAAAGTAAATTTTAATAATTTTGTAGCGTTATTCAAGCGAGAGTCTATTTATGATGGTTTGCCAGAGTATATTGAGATCTGCCGAAGTATATTTTCAAAAAAATTTAATTTTTGGTTTTATTTTTTACAATTTCAAGTTCTATCAGGCTTAAAAAAAACACCCCTTTATAAACTAAAAATAAATTTAGAAACAAAATTGTATCAGGCACACGTATAAGTCATAAATTAACATTTAAGTGCCTCACGTCTTCTGAATTGCCGATTAACTAAATTGATGGTTAGTTCGTACCAGTAGTTAATAGATGTATCTAATGTTTATAGACCTAAATAATCCTGATGCTTAATTGATAAACTTATCTAACAAATTTTAATTAAATGTCAGACGAGATTTGTTTTATGCCATGTATGAACAACTGGTATGAACCAACCATACATTTAAATAGTCGAAAATTTAGATAAATTAATCAATATCACGCATGCAGTACTAAACTCTAATAATGTGTGCTTAATAAAAAAAATATCGACTAAATTACTGACTAAATTATTTTAAAGCAGTTTTATTCTAATTCGAAAATTTTATTTGATTTTTTACAATTGATAAACTAATTGTCGAAATGTTAATTATCGATGGTGGTGAATGAACAATTTAGAGCGGTATTAAGGATTAAATAATAGGCACACTTTATTTTATGGATACAGTGATAACTATTAAATTGTTAGTACAAAGCAACGGCAGTTTAGTTGCACTAATGGCGTGGATAACAAATTGTTGTATGCCTAGACTACGAGAAATTGAAGTTCTCTACAACAAGTCCACATCTTTTACGAGTTATCGACGTTTTCTACAAGATGTCGAAGGGTTTGGCTTGAAATCCAGTATTTCCAAATCCCGTATTTCTAAATCCGCGATTTTAATTAAATTTAAATGAAATTAATTATTTTATTAATTTTAATTAAATACGATTAATTAGTTATTATCAATATCAATAAAATTAATTAATTATTATCAATATCATAAAAGGCCGCCCCGGTGGCAAAGTGGTTAGCATGCTTGCTCCAGCGACCGGAGGTTCCGTGTTCGATTCCCGGTGGTGACAAGGAAAAAATTTCACGGCTGGTTTAGGATCAATGAATTAATCACTCATTATCCAAAATGAAAATATGATTATGAAACCTCATTTGAGGCGGCCAAATCCCTTGATGGGATATAATGCCAGAGAGAGAGAGAGAGAGAAATATGATAAAAGAACTCCGTGGGGTGAATTGTTAATTTAAAATACAGGTGATTTTAAAAAACGGGATTATGAATACGGGATTTTGAGTCGCTAGGGAATGCGTGCGAACAGATCTGAAAAGCTAGTATCTGTAATGGTTGACCAGCACCAAAGCCAACTTATAAGTTTCCTATGATTATGCTCTTACAACGGACGGTTAATGTAAGACTTTGCAGATGTTGCACTTAGTCTTAACCACCTAACCGAAAAAAGTTTGCCATATGAGTGAAACACACAGTAGTAGAGGAAAAGGTGCAGCATTATCATCCAGGGTAAAGAGCGGGTTGCGGCATATTTATAGTCGATCCCTCTGTAAAGTAGATGCAACTATTGTGTTCTTCGAACAAATCACGCGGTACTCAAATGGCTGATGCAGTTTAAGGAATCCGAGACGCAAGAACTAGCTTGGTGGGTACAACAACTAACCAACTGTTTCGCAATTATTGCACTAATCCAGTTTCAAGCAGAAAATGGCGGGGACAAAAAACATTTGAAAACAGATCGAAGACTAATGATTCAGACATCTAAATAAAACTTAAGTTATTGGACGCAGTGACAATCGAGGATAGATTACGGATTACTAGTAAGAATCGGGGTAGAGGTTAACGGTGTTAACAGCATATGTAGGAATAAATAAATCGTTCGATAACATTAAACACCTGTCTTCTTTTGTCAATTGCCGCCAGAGCATGAAGTTTGTGAATCACCACCGCATTTCCAGATGAAAACGAATTTCCGTATCGGATTCAACTAGACTCCACAAGTGAAAAGTTGTTCACATTGATACTGAGAGAAATATCGAAATAACGAAAGCAATTGTAAACAACGATGATAATCATCTTGGAAAATACTGAAAACAGAACTGTGCTAATTATCAAGAAAGAAAAATTAGTGAAGTGTGCGCTAATACAAATACATCCAAGATACAATAAATTGCAAAAGCCCGAACAGCAATGGACCGGTATATAAACGCGAACAAATTGGCATGCAAACACAAGTGTGTTTACCAGTGAATATTACCAGCCATAAGCAGTTGGCAAATAAAGCTTAAAACCGTATCGAGCGCCGTAACAAAAACAACATTCGTAACATAAAATATCAATGAGGAACACAATGTAAAAAAAATTGTATACTTTTACGTACCACATGACGTAAGCATTTGAAAAATAGATTCGATAAGATGTGATGAAAATCCAATTTGTTAAAACATTACAACATTGATATGAGTATGTGCTGAACCAAAAAAATGTTTATATTTTTAAATATCTCTCGCTAAAAATATTACATCAGAAGCCAATACAAAACAATCCAATAACCATAAACATATTTTTATATCTGCCATGTAGCATATATATTTGGATCCCTATCCTGTTCATATGTGTATAACAATACGAATATGAGTTACAGATAACTTTTATGTTATCTACATTTCCCTCTTGTATTATTTGTTTCTTGGCTTAAAGATTTTTGGTGCCGTCTTATAAATAATAAGATCTGAAATCGACTAGAGATTCATAATTTTTCTCTTATCTTTACAACAATTGTATTTTAATAATTTTCTATATTTTTGTTTTGCTGAAAATTAGATCTAAATATAAAATGAAAAAATATTGAAATTTCTAAGCTTATTTTTTCGTATATAGGGTTCAAAATTGTATAAATTGGATACAACATTTATACAGTTTAACCGAAGGAAAATTGTTTGGTATAGTATAAGATATTTTTGTATCTGTCAATTAGAAAATGGGGGCGAACCAGGATTAGTTTTGTTTTACGATTGAATTTGTTTCTCAATTTTCGTAATAAAATTTTTATGGTTAATCACAAATTATCTGTAAATTTAAAAAACCAACAAATTCACAAATTATAATGGGCCAAAATAATTAAATGCGAGTAAGCTCTGTAGGGCGAACTGCACAGAGAGAAAAGACGTAAACAACCTCATCACCGCGTCAAGCAACCATTGCTCCAATTAATACAAATTTGGGTGACCATTATGATTCAATATAAAAACTGATTATGTAGCCTCAGAAATGAGGCCGAAAGAAATCCATCTATGGAACGTAGCGTCATCGAAATAAATAAAAGAATAAAATAATGCAATTTCATAACTACGTTTCTGTCATTATGATACCTAAATATGACCATAGTTTGTTTGCCGCTTCAAACGAACAGAAAATGATTTAGTTTGTGTTTTATAATTTATTGCCATGAGATTAGGATACCCTTAATATACATATGTATCAAAATTATTTTTATAATTTATAATTTATTAAAGATGAACTGCTTTTTAAGTTTAGTTTACAATTTATTAGTTGTTACTAAGGTTGCTCACTTGAAGCAGGAGGAGGCCAGGGGGGCCTTTGGATTGGCAATCATGCTGATCAATAAGGAATCCTTGGCTTCCCTTGCTAGATCTAAGGGAGTGATCAACTTCGGTTTCGGGTCGATCACTCTTAAAGTTTATAAGAAAGACGAGGTCGATTAGGGCGCGGAAGACCAGCCTGGGGGCGACGGCGAACGGACCCGGTAGGAAACGGTCAGGCGGGATGAGGACGACCAGGGTAGCCGTTCCGATATTTCGGATGAAGAGAAGTTGGTGATGGGAGGCAGCCTCTTCTCTCTGAAGTTCGATGGGTACAACCTGCCGTACACACGACGAGAAGGGGTTGGCGACCAAACCAACGAGCCAGATGACACTATCCTGATGCAGGGAGTGCATGAAGTGGTGAATAAGGTAGATTACAATGGTTAGCATTGTACAAATGAACCTACGTCTCACGAAGTCTGCCTCGGCACCTCTCGTTCTCAGACTGACTAAGTCAGATGAGGACTCGGTGTTAATCCAAGAACCTTGGATTAACAATAACAGGATCTGTGGCTTCAGAATGAAAGGGTATAAATTATTATACTCAAGCAACTCTGAAAAGATCAGATCGTGTATCTTAGCGAAAAATAATTTGAATATTTTTCTTCTTCCACAATTTAGTAGCGGGGACGTTACAGCGGTGAGCACTGAGGTAGGCTGTGAAAAACTATGGCTAGCCTCAGCCTATATGGATCGTGAGAAGGAAGTTCCACCCTACAATCTAGGGGAACTGATCCCGGAAGCAGGTCAGAAAAAGGTAGGTGTGATACTTGGATGTGATGCAAGCGCGCATCACACAATCTGGGGAAGCACAGACATTAACGAAAGAGGTGAGTTATTTTTTGATTACTTATTAAATACTAACCTTGTAGTTTGCAATATTGGGTGTGAACCAACATTCATTGTTAGTTATCGACAGGAGTTTTTAGATGTAACCTGTGCGTCAGAAACAATTTTTGATATGATCAGTGGGTGGAGAGTGGCGAAGGAGCACTCATTCTCTGATCACCGATATATTACATATAACCTCAACATCAAACCTGTTGCCCGGAAAGCCTTTAGGAATCCCAGAAGGACAAACTGGAACAAATATGTGGAGGTGTTGAAGGAACTATTGCCGCTGGAGGTTCCTGGACTTCCGGCGACAGTAGAGGAATTAGATGGCATGGGTAATATTGTCACAAAAGCATGCAATCTGTTATTTAATGCTGCGTGTCCCCTGATAAAACCTAGGGGTAAAACCGGCATGGTGGACCACGGAGTTGGGAACCTATCGGAGAGTGTGTAGAACAGCCTTTAATAAGGCTAAGAACACCAGGGAAAATCGGGATTGGGATTCCTATAAGAAAGACTTGAGAAAATACAAAAAGAGTTGAGGAAGGCACAAAGGGGGTCTTGGAGACCCTTCTGTTGTAGAATGGAGGAAGTCTCTGAGACTTCTCGCCTTAAGAAAATTCTATCTACTAACCCAACCAGTCCTAGTTACTTAATTAGGCCGGACGGGTTATGGACAGCTTCAAGTGCGGAATCATTGGAGCTTCTCATTGAAACCCATTTTCCGGGAAGCATTGATGACTCGATGGAGCCTGAAGCTCATCGAGGAACACCTTTAACAGATGTAAATGGCATCGTGGACAGGAAACGAATCCTGTGGGCGCTGAACGGTTTTAAGCCTTATAAATCGGCGGGCCCGGATCGGAATATACCAGCAGAGATCCAAAGGAACTCTGCAGTTATCATCCCCTGGCTGCGGAGGTTATCTTTAGCGGATGTCTGCAATTGGTCTATATTCCCAGGAAATGGACGGAGGTCAGAGTGGTTTTTATCCCGAAATCGGGAAAAAGCTCACAGGCTTATCCAAAGGACCTGAGGCCTATAACTCTATCATCCTTTATGTTGAAAACCTTGGAAAGATTGATAGACGTACTTATTCGAACAAAAGTTGAGCCAGTAGTACGCATGATTGAGAAGTCAATTTACTCGCAAGAGTATTGTATGGTAGCATTTCTCGACATTGAGGGTGCCTTTAATAATGTAAAAACGGAGGCGATCATGGAAGGATTGTCATTTTTGAAGGTGGATTATCCTATAAGTAGATTGATAAATCAGATGCTGGTAAGCAGGATTATTATCTCAGAACTGGGGGAGTCCACCATTAGAAGGAGGGTGGTTAGAGGAACTCCGCAGGGAGGAGTAATGTCCCCCTTTCTCTGGAGTACAGTATTGAATGGATTGCTGTTGGAACTGGAGAAAGAGGGGATAGGGGTTGTAGAGTATGCAGATGATGTAGCGATAGCTGTCTCAGGCAAATATCTTGATACAATTAGGGATGTTATGCAGAATGCTCTCCTGATCGTTACGAAATGGGCCAGCAAATGTGGATTAGGGATCAACCCCTCCAAGACAGAGCTGGTACTATTTACTAAGAAATATAAAATTCCGGTAGTTAGCCCTCCTACCGTGAACGGCATTAGACTGGCTTTTGCTGACAGAACGAGATTTTTGGGCATAATCTTGGACAATAAGCTCAGGTGGAAGCCTAACATTGTAGAAAGGGTAAATAAGGCTAATGTAGCCATTTACTCGTGTAGAAACGCCGTAGGGAAGAAATGGGGTTTGAAACCAGAGCTGGTACACTGGCTCTATACCAACGGGTGGCGCTGGATTGACGATCATCTCTTAACGAGATGAGCGAGTATTTCAGTATCCAGATAATCTGGGTCCCTGGTCACTCCGACGTCACGGGAAACTGCAGGACAAACGAACTAGCTAGGTACGGTACGACTCTCCAGATGCAACCGAAAAGAGCAGGTCTGGGGAGGCCTATAGCAGCGCTCAAATTGACGCTCAGTAAAAAGCAATCGCCTTGACAGATGAGAGGTGGACCAACACACTCACGTGCATGGTAGCAAAACAGGTTTGGCCAAAACTTGACCTGCGGCGCTCCAAGGCACTTGTAGCCCTGGGAAAACGAGATTGGTCGTAGGGATACTGACAGGACACTGCCTTTTTGGGGAACATGCGAGAAGGCTGGTTCTAGAGACGAATGACTTTTGTAGAAGTTGTATGGACGAAGAGGAGGAAGAGACGTTAGTTCACTTCCTATGCTCCTTGTCCAGCACTATCATACAAAAGACGTAAGTACTTGGGTGTGTACAGCATGGACAGCCTTTCTGAACTCGCGGACTTTGGGGTGCGAGTTATTTTACGCTACATCAGTAGCTCTGGTTGGTTTCAGCGGGATTAAGGGGAGATTGGATCCAGTGGTATCACAATGGGCCATTATTGGCCTAAGTGTGCGATAGCAACCACTCTAACCTAACCTAACCTAACCTAAGGTTGCTCACTTCTGGTCGTTTGGTGGCCAACTTCACTCCTTAAAATGTTGGGTTGGAACTTATAACAAAAACCATCTGTAAGATTAGGTTTCTAATTTCAATTTCAATTGTTTTCTTAAAGCATATTAGTTTGAACCTATTAAGTTTTAATATTATTCTGAAATGATACTACGTCTGGAATCGATTGACGGAAGCACGCATTATTTTGATAAATATCCGAAAGTAAAGTCTTCGAAGTCAGTCGAAATTGTTCCACCCCGTTTCCCCTGTTCCATCCCATTGTAGCTATACGTAGTTTTGTGTGTAAATTAAACTTCAAACAAAATTAGTTCAGACAATTTTTTTTGTAATTTTTCTGGAAAAAACTTTACTTAACCAAAATTTTACTTCTCAGGCAGAGTGATTAATATCAATAGCTTTTAATTTAAATACAACAGAGCATTACACGACATAAACATTTGTTGGGGAATCGGAGGCTTAAGGTCCCCCCGTAGCCAATGATTGCACCATTCAATGATATATGTAATTGATTTTAATCCGGTATCTTATTAATTTAAGTATGGCTCCTCACATTTGAATAACATTTACCTTAAAATATTCATCAGAGCATTATACGACATTATACGAGCATTATACGCCCTTAAGCCTCCGATTCTCTAACAAATATTTATGCCGTATAATGCTCTGATGTATACTTTAACATAAATACTAATAATAGTTAATAGTTTTAAGTAGTCTCAAAATCAGTAACTACAATTTATTTCGTCAATTCTTCATTTTTGATTTGAGAGTAGTGTTTTATCTATCATGCTGGTTTGATAGTTTCACTATACAGATTTATTTTTCAGGTGTATTAAAATATAGTGAGTTTGCTGTGGTAACAGAACAAGTTTTAATTTAACATATGGAAAATGCAAAATATTTGGCAGATCGCTTTGATGCAGTAAATGTTCGTTTATAATTTTTGGGCTGATTGACGATGTGTCTTGCTCCTAATACACTCAGACAACGATGAATTAACAGAACCAATTACTGCTGCCATTTAAATTTAGAATTTTCGTCAGCAATTTCTCTTAACTAAAAAAATTAAAATAAAACTATAAAATCATTATGCACAAACAACTCACACAAAACACACAAAATAGAGCGATCACTTGTTAATTTAAATTAAAAATATATGTAATACAAATATAACTTACATTTGACTACTCAGCTTCACTTTACTTATTTTTTCAAAAACACTTGAAAATATTTAATTTGACAATCAAAAGTTCACGAGATAATGAATGTTACTTATTTTATACATATTTCTCAGATGTTTCACTCGTTTTCTTTATTTAAAAAATATAGAGTGTACATTGAAAAATCCTGTTCTATAATTAAAAATATTTTCTCAGCTTGAGACATACATATTAAACCAAGAAATATTATGTTAAGTTTAAAAAATTACTTTTTTGTGATAAGAAAAACTTTTCTCGAAGTAACATAGTAAATGGTATTTTAAATTTTTGAAATTTTTATCTTGATTAAAGAAAACTTAGAATGACTGAAGATTAATTATATCTTCAACCAAGATAACTTTTTTGAAATTCTAGAATTCATTAGTTTATCAGAAAGAGAAATTACTTTGTTATTATCAAGAAACGTTTTCAATTTTAAAATGTTGTATTTTAATAAAATTATGTTTTTGTTTTAAGAAAATATTAAATTTCTTGTTTTAAGAAAATGTATGATTAAATTAATAGTATTTCTCTTCAAACTAATTTTTTTTTCTTATTATAAAGACTTTATAGCAACGGTAAAAACAAGAAAAATAATTCTCAAGATTGAATTTAATGTTAAAATTTCCGTCAAGAAATAATTCTCTTCATAAGAAAACCATTTTTATAACTAGAAAAACTGGTATGGGCATAGAAATTTGGTTTTTAAACTAAGCAAAAATATTTTTTATTAAATAAAGAAAACGTTTTCTTTAAAATAGTAAGTTTATTTACTAGCCAAATTTTTTTTTTAAAGAGGGATCCAATGCACAGTAACCTCACTATGCGGACACTTTTTTCATTAAAAAAGTTTAGCTAAGATAACAATTTTGCGTGACATCTATACGTTTCATGAACAAAATTTTACGAAGTTTAAATTTTTTTTATCGATCTTTCTTTTCGACGATTTGCACATGCTGGATGCACATGTTGAAGTATTTACATACAGACTTGAATAAAAACGTAAACAAGAAGCAAGATCAACTTTGAATTTTATCAATGGTTTTTAGTTTTTGTAAAATATTAGTTTTTTGTTTTGTGTCCTTTTAAAACAAAATTATGTTTTGTGTCGTATATTCCCTATGTACCTTATGAATGAACTGTGAAAATATTTTATGATACGAGAGACTCCATTAAAAAGAAGTTTTTGTAAATAAGACTTATTATTATTGTTTTAAATTTAATCAAAATAATTTTTTTCGAGTTATATGCAACATTGTTATTCGTATTATTAAGCGATAATTTGTTAATCCGTGGATAATTGATAGTAGGGATAATAAATAGTAGATTATAATTTTTTAATTTTAAAACTAAGGAAGCATACATGTGCTAATTTTATCTTGTCCTTATGAGTGTGTATTTTAAAAACGCATGTAAAAAAAATCGACCTTGAACTAGTTTATGAACTAGACATTTTTGTTTTATAAACTTATTCTTAGTGTGGAATACCGTCGATGACGTAAACTAGTTCAGCGTTGCACTTTTTTATTTATTTATTCTTGCATCGATTGGTTTTGCTTTTTAAATGAATGAATGTTATGAAAATAATTTTTAATTTTTTCTTATGATGTATGTGCAATAAACTTTTATTTAAAAACGTCCAATATTATAAATGTATTGTTTCTACAAAATTATTTTTCCGAGGAATTAAATTATTTTCCCTTTAAACAGAAAAACGAAATTTTAAATTCTTATTTTGTTTCTTCTTGTTTTTTACGTTGATCGTGTACTCTCGACTGCAATTTATTCTAATGCTAATACATAAACGATAATTAATATAACATACAAATTACAAGATGTAATATGCATTAATAATATTAAAAGGCAGGTAGCAAATTTTTTTAACGATTTAAGTATGAAATATGGGCAAATTAAATAAATCTTAAATTCTTTAATATTTCTTAGCGGTTGAACAGATGATTGACTTATGTAATGATATCTGGATATTTGATCCTTAAAGTTATTGCTGATTACGAAAAATTCATCGAATGAATAATTTTAACTTAGTTGGTTGGTGGGATTATTTCACTTATTTAAGCGATTTCCCGGAACATGGAAATAGTTCACTAATATTAATTCAAAATGAAAAATCTAATTTGATTGGCAGGAAATAGAATCAGGTTTTAGATTTACATTTCCATATATGTATATAGATTTTTTGTTTTAAAATAATAAGTTGGAACCAAATTTAATAAATGATTACGTTTGGATTATTTAACGATTGTTATTTTTATGAATTAATTTTATGAATTTTTAAAATTGGTGCAATAAAAGAAAGAAGCTTGGGATGAAAACTAAAATTTATTATTTTATTTCCAGTAAAATTTCATAATACGAGTTATAAGTAATCATGTTCCTAACATTTACGAGTAAATTATATAAAGGAAACTTTTGTTGACATTTTTTGTAAACATTACGCAAGAACGCCGGCGTCTCCGTGGCAAATATTATTGGCACAAAGTGCATTGATGCAGAAAAACTTGTAAACAATTAGAGTGGTGAATATGTTGTGGCCAACATTAGACTTTTTTTTACCACGAATGTATACATAGATCTCGAATACACCCCACTTGATTTCTAAACCGAAAAATTAAAGTTACTTTTCTTTTGGTAAAACTGTTTTGCACAATCAAAAATCATAACTCCTGCGTAAATTTCAGAAAATCAACAAAATCAACCCTTGTTGAAAACTTAATCTTTAAATCTATAATTTTTTAACATCAGTGAAGAAATTGAAAAACCCCCGTGGAAGCTGCCACTTCTGGTACACAGAATTCCACTAAACTTCGCAAGAATCTCGCAATTAATACAAAAATGTTAAGTATGAAGATTTATTCAGAATAGTCAATCCGACTGGGCTATATAGATGTCGAACTTTGGTGAAATAAGGTTTTAAACGTTATATCATTTCATTTAAAATAAATTTATTTTGTAGGCGGAATATATTCCGAAATCTGGAAAAAATTAATTTCAAAGATATAAGTTTCAAGATATATAGCGTTGCTAGCTTTCGTCGTCACTACAATTTTGATTGCGGTTTTTCCTTTTTTAATGGTCTTGTGTAAGATCAGCCAAACGGACTGTTTTTAAGAATAAGCTATAATAAACATTTAATTGATGCATTTATATATTTTGGAATACTGTGCAGAGTACAACCGAAACTCCTACTAAAATGTAACGAATGTCACAAATACTAATCATTACCGGAATTTTTTTGTACCTGTAAATTAGATCATAAAACGTTTGGTTCCATCTCCATTCGTGGCATGCACATCCCAAAATTATACCGACCATTTCGTCTCAACCTAATAATGTTAAACGTTTAAATATCTCATCGGTAATTTTTTTGTAGGCGTACCATTGTTTATATTTTTATTAAACAGAGAACAACAAAATAATATTCGAGCACAAAAAATATAATGCACGACTGCCAACGAAAAAAAACGAAGAATAGAAATTTAATTTCGTTAGGATAAGGGAAATTGATAAAACTGTAGCTGTTTTGCTTTCGCAAAGCCGATTAGCTTTAATGTTAGAGGCCAATTGAAAAGCAATATTTGTTTTGAATTTCCAGTAATGGAAAATAATTGTTCATCATAGTGGGCTTTTTTGTCAGTAGTAATTGTAATCTGAATCGGTTTTATGAAAATCTTTTTTTTTTTTAGTTTTATGTAAAAGCCAACTCTACTTTAATTACTACTGATAAATTCGCCAACTATAATGAACAAATATTTTCGTTACTGGAAATTCATAAACAAATATTGCTGAAACCAAAATTGGCCTCTAACATTAAAGCTAATCGGCTTTGCGAAAGCAAAACAGCTATAATATGGTAATTTTGGGATGCGGCAACAATGACAATTAATTATAAGTTTGAAACGCAGGTTCATTGTTGCTGCAATATTCGATACATTTTTGTAGGTATTTCCGTTGCACTTCGCCCACTGTTGCTATGTAGCATCAAATAAATATAATTCGTCGTCATACTCGTATGTGTAAATATGGGTCCAGGTCGAAATTACATATTTTAAAATGACATTTTTTAAAACGACATTTCTCAAAACTGCATATTTCAAAACTGCATAAGGTACGAAAGGACATAGGTACAAAACGGCATTTTTCAAAACTGCATTTTTCAAAACGGCGTTTTTCTAAACTGCATTTTTTAAAAAGACATTTTACAAAATGGAATTTTTTAAAACGGCATTTTTCAAAATTGCATGTTTCAAAACGACATAGGTACAAAACGGCATTTTTCAAAACGGCATTTCTTAAAACGACATTTTTTAAAAATACATTTTTTAAAAATACATTTTTCAAAATGGCATTTTTCAAAATTTCATTTTTCGAAACGACATAGGTAGAAAAATTTAGGTGAAGGAGAATATTATATGCATACTAAATCTTCAAATAATTTCTAATTTCCATGAAGGTCCTTTCTTATAACATACCTATTCTAAACCTAAACATGTGAAATTAAATCTTACTCGACAAAGAAATAGTCAAGTTCCTTTTCATTTGACTTTATCCTAGAATTTAATCCAAGAATCGTTCACAAATGTTCAAAAATTTCATTCATCTCAAATTTCATCGAGTAATAAATAACCGTACCTTTTGGTCATATTCCAGAAATTAATGAAAAGATAATTCTAGATTCATAATCGATTAAAATATTTCATTCTGTCTTGTGCAGTTTTGAAAAATGCAGTTTTGTACCTATGCCGTTTTGAAATATGCAGTTTTAAAAAATGCTATTTTGGAAAATGCCGTTTTGAAAAATACCATTTTGTACCTATGCCGTTTTGAAAAATGCAGTTTTAAAAAATGCCATTCTGAAAAATGTCGTTTTAAAATATGTCGTTTAGAAAAATGACGTTTTGAAAAATGCTCTTTTAACCCTTATGCCGTTTTGAAATATGCAGTTTTGAAAAATGCAATTTTGTACCTTATGCCGTTTCGTACCTTATGCCGTTTTGAAAAATGCAATTTTGTACCTTATGCCGTTTCGTACCTTATGCAGTTTTGAAATATGCAGTTTTGAAAAATGCAATTTTGTACCTTATGCAGTTTTTAAATATGGCGTTTTGAGAAATGCAATTTTAAAATATGCAGTTATGTACGAATCCCTATGAAATTTTATCATTCTCAGATTTTTTCGGTATCAAAACCAATCGATGCAAGAATAAATAAATAAAAAAGTGCAACGCTGAGCTAGTTTACGTCATCGATGGTATTAAGAATAAGTTTATAAAACAAAAATGTCTAGTTCATAAACTAGTTCAAGGCTGATTTTGTTCATATGCGTTTTTAAAATACACACTCATAAGGATAAGATAAAATTAGCACATGTGTGCTTCCTTATACTGGGTTTACACCAGAGCTACTTTAATAGTATAATACTTTTTTGCTAATAAAGTATAATACCCCAAGTATTTTTACTTTCAATTTTTCTGGCGATATTCGTACTTAAGTACTAAACTTAGTCTAGTATTTTTCTAAGTTTGAGTTGCAATTTATTAAAATAAAACGTATGAAGCGTGTCGCGAAAATCCGAAACTAGACGAAACTCATTATAAACATTTTGAGAAATATTGGGCGGGAACAATTGTGCTTGTGTTTGTTAAAACGGCAATTTCAAATTATGGTTGTAAAATTAAATGTTTTTAAAGAAATATTTTTGTTTTTGTAATATAAAATGATTTATTAAATTCATTATTTTAATTCATTATTGATTACTTTGGACATACATATATATATACATTTCGATTAAATTATTCAGTTTTTTAATTTCTAAATTTTTTTTTAAATAATTTTCCTTGTTTGTTTTTTATATAATAAAAGTAATTTGTGGATATTAAATCGGTTTCGATAGAGCTCGTATATTTTTCCATAGTACAATCTAAAATGTTGAAAATAATATTATAATTATTAAATTTAACACGGAGTAACGTAAACCATACGTAAACCATTATCTTTATTGACCGTTAAACGTAAACTTGCAGCTAAGCTCTTCGGTGAACAGCTCTGTAAAGTTTGCCCTAATGCGCGTTTTTAGTTCGTGGCCATCTTGCTTCATAAATAATGATTTCTAAATATAAAATAGGAAAACAAAATATAATAGATTGTACCAAATTATCTCGAATGAATCTTTACATTACCAATTGTTTTACAGCCTCCCTATCTTCAATTAAATTAATATCAAAGTTGACAAATGTATCTGCATCGTTAAAAGTTACTATAAACTTAGCGCTCTCACAATAAACTAAATAACGCCATTTCTATACGCATTTATATATAATACGTATACGCTACAAACACTATCATTATAATGTGAAGTTTAACTTTCGTTAATTTTGGATGAAAACGAAGGAAAATACTGTGCTCAATTTTTACTTTCGTTTTGTTATACTTGGGACCCGGCCAGTTTACATCGCAAGCGGTGTAAACCCATACTATAATACTATATTATTTTTTTTGTTGGTAAATATATTTTTTTTGGTTAATATCACAAATGGAAATGTATAGCCAAACAAAAAATGTCTTTATCGGCCACTTGAAAAATATAATAAACAAAATTAAAGTATTATAACATTAAAGTAGAGGTTAAACCACGACTATAATGTCAATATTTTTTTGATAGCTATTATACATTAATAGTAAAATAGTACGCGATAAAGTATTAAAGTATTTTAGTTTGAGTTTACACCAACATACTTTTTTGCTACATACTTTTATTCTACTGGTGTAAACGGGGTATTAGTTTTAAAATTAAAAAATTATAATCTACATATTTATTATCCCTACTATCAATTATCCACGGATTAACAAATTATCGCTTAATAATACGAATAACAATGTTGCATATAACTCGAAACAAATTATTTTGATTAAATTTAAAACAATAATAATTACAAAAACTTCTTTTTAATGGAGTCTCTCGTATCATAAAATATTTTCACAGTTCATTCATAAGGTACATAGGGAATATACGACACAAAACATAATTTTGTTTTAAAAGGACACAAAACAAAAAACTAATATTTTACAAAAACTAAAAACTATTGATAAAATTCAAAGTTGATCTTGCTTCTTGTTTACGTTTTTATTCAAGTCTGTATGTAAATACTTCAACATGTGCATCCAGCATGTGCAAATCGTCAAAAATACAGATCGATAAAAAAATTTAAAAACTTCGTAAAATTTTGTTTATTAAACGTATAGATGTCACGCAAAATTGTTATCTTAGCTAAACTTTTTGAAGTAAAATTTAATGAAAAAAGTGTCCGCATGGTGTGGTTACTGTGCATTGGTTCCCTTTTTAAAAAAAAATTTGTCGAAAAAATTTATATGAGATCGGCAATATTATATTTGCTGCTATGTAGCTTCTTATTGTCAGCTTGCTTGGTGGACGTGATTAATATGGAATACGGTGAAGTAGGGTTACGTAACTCGCGCGACTTCTACAATCGGTAACGCACCGTCAGTTGTCGACAATGTTTAAAATATGCTGGGTTTTCTCAACATAAAATCTCAACAGCACGATCGTGCTGCTTGGGACTCAAACGGTTAATAATAATTTGCGCATATCTTGAAACAATTAGAAAACATAATTAGTTTCATTGTTAGTTAAGATGCACAATGGAGCTGTATATCAAAATGTAAAGTTTTCGACTTCACCGATGGCAAAGGTTAACTTAATAATAATCTACTCAATCTTATATTGTTAGTATGAAATCTTTTATTGTTAATATATAAGGATTGCTGTTGTAAATATTTAAAATCCCAAAGATGTTTAAGAAAATTTTTTCAAAAGAAGAAGTTATTTTCACAACCATAAGATGCTTAGCTAATTTGGCTTTTCTTTAAGATTCAAAAAATTTAAATTTCAAATTACGCTTAGTCAAATTTTACCACAAAGAAGATCAAGGAATGTGTGTAATTGGCGTATATTTATGCAATCCAAAAATTCCCTGGAATTTAATGACCGGACAAGTGGTGCAGTGGTTAAAGCTTCGGCACTTGGACCGGGAGGTACTGGGTTCCAATCCCATCAGAGGCTAGATGCAAATCGAATTTTCATCATCAATCACAATCGGTGATGTTAATAAACACAGCTAAGACACTCTGATGAAGTGCAGAATTCAGCGCCGACCCACCGTGCATGTCAATGTACAGGTTGACATGGAGCTGGCAATGTGCAGGTGGTATACTGTTGTTGTGTGAGTAGGTGAATAGGTGAATGGGTTAATGTATCTAAAATCACGCTACAGTGAATGCGTGGTATCACAATGGGCCGAAAATGGCCTAAGTGTCAACCACTGAAACTGAAACCTACTGAATGATCTTTCACATTTTATGCTTTAGTAGCTCATTAATTAAATTTTGGGATACACTCGCCCCATTATGTAAATTAAGCGATAACGGTACATAAACTAGAACACAGGACATATATTTCCAGGAACAAGTATGAGACCAGAAAAAAAAATATTATGTTACTGAGGGTAAATGTGTTGAATTCTAAATAGAATTTGATAACCACGCACCCGCGTATAGATTCCGGTTTGGTGAGAAGGATTTGAACGTGAATGTTCTTTATATTTCACTTTCTAGCTTACTTGAATTTTCAATTATTTTTTCTGTTTTGCTACAAAATCTCTTTCCACTAACAATTTCATACAACCCCAGAATCAACATACTGGTTAGAATATTTCATAAGGTTTCCAACTAGGAATAAGGTTATCCCAATAGGTGATTGTATAAGATTCATTTATAATGTTGCATGAACGATTCCAACGCTTAAAGCATCCAGCGGATTTCAATAAGGAAACTCAAGGTCTGATAAACCATAAATACTACTTCGAAGTAATAAACTTGTACTGATAAATTCCGTTCCGGCTAAAAACGCTCTGTACATTTCCCTGCCAAACACAGACAACGAAATATAAAAATATATTTATTTTGATCAAAATAACTTTGGACAAATCACTCATTCAAAAGGCACAGAACACCATGTAATATGATGTACTCTTAATGGTAGGCGCGCATATGTGAAGATAGTCCAAATTTCCCGAAAAATTAAATGGTATCACATATTAACTATTAATATCTTAAGACATTTTTACAATCAGCCCCGAAACATGCCACATTAGTATTCTCAGCCCGAAAATTTTTGGTCTCCTGCCAAATTAAACTATCAGGAGAAAGATTTAAAGTAATTTCTGTAATTGTGTCATAATTTTTCTGTGACGTAGAGTTCATAAATGAGACGATATGAAAGCATAAAATAGTCTGCTATGTCTCTAATTCTCAATATCGCGGAACTGTTGTTAAGAAACAGGAAGAAGCAAGCACTTCGCAAATATATTTCTACTTACACTACTTGTAACCATAAGTTAAATCATTAACCATATAAATATTCTTTTTTATTCTTAAGTTTTGGATACGTCACATTCAACCCAGAAACCTATTTTCACAAAGAATTTCGGTTTTAATTAAAAAAATTTATATCATTTTCATTTTCAATACCTATTAATTCTAAATAGATCATCAAAATACTAATTTAGCTTTTTTATACCAACCAATAAAACAATATCGTTGGCAGACATAAACATAATGAAATCCATACTGGCAGTGCCGTAGTGCTATTATACATTTTCATGTATGTGTTTATACGTAGTCGAAAAATGATTAATGAAAAACTTAAGACCTAGAAACTACTTAAGACATTTGATGAATAAAACTCATGACATCAACAAAAGCATAAAAAGTAGAAAAGACGAAGAATTTTTTGTTGTTGCTCTCGTCGTATCAAATTTATTATATTCCAAGTTGATTGTTATATATTTCGAGGACTTTATAATCATTAAATATTATAATAAACGATCAAAATCACTTATGTAACAATAACTACATGTAGTACAATATCCTAGACTGAGGAGTGTGATTATGTATTTAGTAATTGCTAACAATAAAAATGTTCCCAAACACTTAAGACGATACTCAAAATTATGTATAAGAGATGTAACTCTGTATCGTTAACCAGAAAGTATAAGAAATATAAATTATAAACGTAATATAAGAAGTAAAATTAAAACTAAAAATAAAATTAAAATTCACAGACAACACACAATACAATATTTAATAGGTTTCAAGTATAGAATATTTGTTGTTGGTGATGTTCAGACTCTATTCAACATTTTTTTAACAGTCATGTAAAACAATAGTTCTATGATGTTCTACTCGTCTTGAGAAATATCATTTTCTTAATTTTTCTCGTATGCTCACTATTATTATTATTTTTACTACTACACCAACTACCATATACTATCATTGTTGTATTTCTGCTGTTCATTAAACAAACTACTCAGTTTATTCTTGTTAGTGTTGTTTGTTGAAATGTGCGACATAAAAATAGTGTAACGGACATAAACTGTTTTAATACGGATTTGAAGGTAGCTCTCGGATCATTATTTATTGGATTTGCGTGCTCCAGGTTTAGGATTGAACAACTGGTTTAGACAATAGAAAATTATTTTTTTCTGGTAATAAAGTTTAATTTTCAAGATTCTATGCTGAATATAGTAATTAATGAAAACTATTTAAAACGAGTTAATTATTTTGAGTTTTTGTATACAAAAATGGTGTGGTGACGTTGTGGCCAACACACGACTATTTTTTAACAAGAATGTACAAATAGATTTCTCTGATTTCTGAAGCAAAACCTTAACTTACCGGACTTTTGGTAAATTGTCTTGTATAATCCAAAACATTATCCCTACTTAAATTTCAGAAAAGTAGCCAGCACCCAAATTCCGGTTCAATGATAAATGGTAATGAGAAATGGTAATGGTTTTATTTTCGACCAGTCATTTACCATTGCCATAAAATTTTCGATTCCGGTTCAACAAATGGGTTTTAACCTGGGAAAAATTTAATAAATTACGTTTTTTGGTTCATTGGGCTATATTTTGACAGAATTTTTTTTTCTTGTGATGAGCAATCATATCAAAATACATAAAATATAAATATGTATATATAATAATATTTATATACATATATATTTATGTTTATTACAAAATGATTGTAAGAAATATTCAAAATAAATTACAAAATTAATTGAATTTTAACTAAATTTTTTTTTTCAGTGAAAAATTTAAAAAGTTCCGTATCGAATACAATCAAATGAAAATATTCTGCTACCACAAATTATGGGTGAAAATTTTTGGGATTTTATCCTAAATCCTAACTAAAATCTAAACGAAGCAGTTGACTGAATACCAACCACCTCGCCGTTTCACCGTATGAACTTTGGAGAATCACCTGTACAATCAAAGCGTACGGCTAGCAGCGCATCGAAAAGGGATATGCACTAAGCGTGGTCCAATATCTTTTAGCGATACACGCAATTAACGATGCCATTGAATCTCTATGTAAAGGAAATTACTATCGTTGTCAAATTATACAAGGAAACGGATGATCCTTGCCTATCTGGAATTTTTGATAAGTGGTCGGAATATTTAATGTTTTGTGGAAATTTTGTAGGATTAGCGCTGCTGTAAATGATTTGGCATCGTTGTCTCCACTTATGTTTCAATATATAATATAAAATAAATCTTTATGCTACCTCTATCAAAATAATAGTTTTTTAATTGGAAAATACAAAACCAACCAATTCCCATGAAAAAAATTCTTATGGTGTTTTTTGACATTAGTTATGGGTTTTTTTTTAATAATAATTGTAATAATTGAATTGATGAAACATAATGAATTTATAATAAGGAGAAAAAGAATTATAAAGAAAATCCTAAAACATTAATAGTAAAAATAATATAAATAAAATAGTAATAATAATGAAATAATTATAATTTACAAAAATAAGAAAAAAAATTTACTTAGCGTTAAATAGTTTACAACCTTTGCATCCAAATTTGTGGTCCATTCCGTGTCGTATAGTTTTTCATGAATGATGATGAAGTAATCGATGTATTTCCATGAATGCATGAAAGAGGATGGAATATCGTACTGATTTATTTGTGTTTACGTTTTCATTCTATTTGTTTCAAATTGTTAGTTGTTAAAATTCCAAACGATTTTCCGTAAAATATGAATTAGTTTTGGTTGTTAATATAATTCAGCGTGTTTGAATTTGTAGTTTTAAGTGTTTTAAATAGTCATTTATTTAGTTTATTTTTATTGATAGTATTTTATGTGACTATTTATTAAGTTAGCTTTACTTATTGATGTGGATGCATTTTAACTATCGCACGATAATATTAAAGGAATATTTCACTTTATCATGCAACACTTGAAATTTTTTTTAAGTTTTATCACATATAACCTTTATTCTTTATATTTTAACCATTAAAATTAAAACTTTTCGTTAATGATTTTACAATTGAGTTTAATTTTTAATTATATTTTAAATAGGCCCCGATTTAAGAATTAGCGACCAACTTTTTTCACACCACATTAACTTGATTGATCATCATCAAAAAAATAATATACAATGCTGTAAATCAATAAAACCCGTTGCTATTCAAGTCAATAGAATTTCGTTGATAGTATTAGAATTTAAATTTTCAAGGGTGAACAATCGAATTTTGTAAAATGCTGTAAACAACGAAACTGAACATTATCACTGTAACGATAAGTCGTAACAATGTCTCCGGACAAGGGACAACGGCTCTGAAATTAAGATTCCGTGTACTGTTATTACTCAATAACAACATAATATTTTTAATTTCGAATTTGATTATTTAAAAAAAAGATTCTTTCAAATTAATCAATAAAACAATTTGACATAAAAAATTCACGCGGTCTCATATCATCTGAAAATCCCGGTATTTTATTTGAGTGATACAATTTTGAGATAAATGAAATTGATTGTCTTATGCGCGTTCAATTCAACTGAAGGGCAACAACTCGACACTTCGGCAACAACTAATTGAGTTACTCTTCATTTAATTGAGTTACTGAAGAGAAGATGTCCGTTTGATACTCATAAATTTCAAATTAAATTCAAATTTATACGTTCTGGAGGAAAACTTATGATTCCAAATAAAAAAAGGTTTTAATTACGATTTATTACTTGGCACATCATGATAGTTTCCGGCAGGAAGCCGATTTATTTGATGTTTCACAAAGTACCGCTCAGTAATAATCAATTATGCAGCCGATTTGATTTGTACTCATTCGCCCAGGTTTATCAAGTGGCCGACACAAGAAGAAGCTATAGCAAACGGAGAAATGTATTTTAATAAAGGAGGGTTAAGAAACGTGTTGGGTTGTATTGATGGCTCACATATCCACATTCTAAATGTGAATGAAAATAATGATTACATTAATCGAAAAGATTATTCTAGTATTCTGTTGCAACGAGTTGTCAATTTTAAAATGGAATTTTATGACATCCATTGTGGTGAGCCGAGGTCAATGCATGATACTAGACTGTTAAAGAAGTCAGGTTTATAGTTACATAAAATTACTTAAAAATTCCGCGAGCATATATGGTTTCTTTAAGAGACTCAGCCTATATGTCACAGGACTGGCTGGTACCACTATTTAAAGATAAAGGTGATTTAAAATCACAAGAAAGAAAATTTAATTTCGTGCATTCGTCTTTATAAAAGTTGAAAACGCCTTTGGACTGAAAGAAAAATTTTGAAGGCTCAGAGAGTTCCAAAATCATAAATAAAACATTTATTATAAAAGCCACTGTTTCTGCTATTGTAATCCATAACATTTGCATAGCACAAAATAATGAGACGAAAATAGTTACTCATATTCGAAAACACCCTCAATATTTTGATCCAGAGGATATTTCCAACAAGCATTAAATCACCGTACAAGTGGCGCAGTGGTTAAAGCTTCGGCACTTGGACCGGGAGGTACTGGGTTCGAATCCCGCCAGAGGCGGGATGTAAAGCGAATTTTCATCATCGATTACGATCGGTGATGATAATAAACACAACTTAGACCCTCTGTTGGAGTGCAGAATCCAGCGCCGACCCACCGTCCATGTCAGCGTGCAGGTTGACATGGAGCTTGCAACGTAGAGCTGGTATACTGTAATTGTGTGAGTAGGTGAATGGGTGGGTGTGTGCGTGAATGAAAAGGGAAGTATTAATTGAACTTAAAAGGACATTAAATCCATTGGATGATTAATACTTTCTATCAATTAACTTAAACAAAAAATCAGCTATTTGGAAAATAATTAATAAAACTCTGATTGTATTTTAGTTGAGAAAATATTTGTATTTTAATAATTTATAATAAAAAAAATTAATAAGTATTTCAACCTTTTATCATTTCAAATGAAGTGTTTTTTATCATGCCATTTTTATCACTAAATATTTTCATTTATCACAAAAATAGGGAAATTCCTGACAACTCAACCTTCTCCTTTTCCAATTTAATAAATTCTTCTTCTTCTCTTTTTTCTTTGACTTCTACTTTTTTAATTTTTAGTTTGAATTATCCCTCCTTTGCGCTTTGACGCGTTCTTTTAGGTCGAGTATCAGAAGCTCGGCCCGGATTTTCGTCTTCTTAATTTACATTGGCTACTCCGCCTTCCGATGAGAGACCTACCGATCAACCCACACCATCACAAGCATTACTATCCTTAGTTCCAGTAATATTATTTTATACTTCGAAAATTTGAAAATGTATTGCGCCTTGTCCAGGTTTATTATTGTTATCCTTACATGCTTTGTAAGTTCGCTGTAAATTATTACATTTACTAGAACATTTTGCTGCCGATTTCAGAAATCAATATTATTACGTTTAAGGGTAATGTAGTACAATATTTTGTACGTTAAATTAAGATATTGCACACTACCTAGCGCCTGCAAATGCGTTGAAACCACTCCCCAGACCTGTTTTCGTTGTTTTATGTGGTAAAGCATATCTTTATATTGCTCGTATGTGCCAATAAGATGCAATCTCCGTTTTGGTCTATGTAGATGTTTTAGCTATAAAAATAAGAGAAATGTGTTTTAACAAATATTATATTTTACATTGGAGATCTGTAGTACTTTCATTTGCGGTTCCACTCGCAATTCCACTGACACTTACGATATCTCCTCCACTGCAAACTCCCCTTTCATCTACTATGTTATTCTCGCTTTCCGAATATACATATTCAATCAATTCATCGATATCAACCCATTCCATTTTTTTAAATTAATATAAACGTATGTATTTAGTAAATTTTTATTAACGTAATAAAATATTATTATTATACCATACACACAAAAAAATTATTTACGATTAATGGCTAATTCAAAATCATCAAACTAAAATGTCAAAAGAAAACAAAAACCTATTTGAAGTATCTACACGAGCAAACTATCTCTTCAGTTAATTCAGTTGCTTAATTTGTAGTTGAAGTGAAGAGCTGTAAACCGAATATTCTCTTCACTTCATCTCTTTAGATGTAGCTACTACTTCAGCGAATTCAGTCCAATCGAACGCGCCTGTTATAATCAAAAGATCGTAAGATGGTCAACAGATGTCCGAATTTTTTTTTTTAATTCAAATAGACGATCAAAACCGATTGCATTGCACATAGGTCTGATGTTGCGCTTCCTCTACGTTCCCGTAGTTCCATTTATTTCGCATCAGACGGTTAAACTGCAAAATACTCTCAAAACGACGATTGATTAATGACTGATATTATGAATATATTATGAGCTATTTATTTTTTATGCAAATGCACCTTTAGTAACTGCAAGCACTGCTTGAAAGGTTATTAAATTTATGACGATAGTTTTTTTGTATCTCCAGAAGACAGTATTTGTTACGACTGTGTTGTCTGTAACAAGACATAATATTCGTTTACGCGTGACATCCCCATATTTTGTTAAATTTTATGTTTTTACTCTTGGTTTCTTGCCTCTGTTTTTACTCTTGGTTTCTTGCCTATGTTTTTACTCTTAGTTTCTTGCCTCTGTGTGGTTGGTGTCTGAACGCGTTTCGTGTGGAGGGATTCTCGTATGTTTTTGTTCGTTTGGTTGGTAGTAAAACAAAATGGGAGAGAGAGAGAACAATGCGAATCGAGTGTGTGCGTAAAGCAAAACATTCCATGAGAATGTTTTTCTTATATGCCTCTCGTTTATATCAATGCGAATTGATATAAATGAGAAACAGAGAAGAAAGACAATTCTTCTGGAATGTTTTGCGCGTCGTTTGTGCGGCGCTCGAATTTTTTTGTGATAGATCATTCGAGTTTTTGATTTATAAGAGTCGAGTATGGGAATTGATTATTAGAGCATGTAGTTTTGGAAAAATTCATAGTTTTTGGTGATATCTAAAATGGTTGCCAAAGTGAAATAAAAATAAAAAAAGGGAAAATTAACAATTATTTAAAATTTAATTTTGTTATGCGATTAAAATAAAAATAAAATAAAAAGTGATTTTTGTATACATGTATAAATTGCTGTCTTATGGGATAGGCTTTTGTTAAGCGGACGATAAAGATAAATAATAAAAATTGTTATGTGAAACTTGAGGGAAAGAGTTTTTTTATGACCGTGTTTAAATTCGTGCGATTCGTTGATAGTGGTACAGTAAATATAGAAAAATTAAATCATTTTTGATTTGGAGATTATTGGTGGTGCCGCGTACCATAACCTGGGAGTGGCTGAAGACTTATATACACGATTAACGGGTGCTGAAAATTTATTTGATTGATTAACGGGTGCTGAAAATTTATTTGATTGATTAACGGGTGCTGAAAATTTATTTGATTGATTAACGGGTGCTGAAAATTTATTTGATTGATTAACGGGTGCTGAAGATTTATTTGATTGATTAACGGGTGGTGAAGACTTATACACAATTAAAGGGTGCTGAAGATTTATTGGATTAATTAACGGGTGCTGAAGATTTATTAACATACGCCACGTATCCGAGGCGCCGCAACGGTCTATTTCGGTGGTCTGCCGCAACTAACGGTAGCCAACCGGCTATTGTTCCTTATTTGTATTGTTTATCGGGGAGAGGCCCCGCAACGCCCGACCGCACAAGGTCGCAACGGTACGGGTGGCCAACCGGCACCTCGTATTTTGTATTGGTATCGGGGAAAGGCCCCGCAACGGACGACCGCCCAAGGTCGCAGCAACACCAGCGGGGGTTAACGGCACCAAAGCCGCAACGGTCCGGGTGGGGGCACCTGTGGCATGACGGCCGCTCAAGGCCGCAACATTTTTTTATTTGTTATATATATTAAGGTACGATTTTTCTTGTTCTTTTATTTCTTTTATTTTATATATTTTTACATTTTTTATTTTTAAATTTAAATTTATATTTTGTAATCGAGCGCCGCACAGCGGGTGCACGCTCGATGCGCATTGTTTCCTCTCTCTCTCATTCTCTCCTTAGCGTGGTACGGGTGGAGGGGGAAGTTTTTTTTTCTCGGTGTTTTTTTTTAAAAAAAAAACAAAATGAATTATTAAATTTTTCCGGTGAGGTGTGATGGGAGCGGAGGCTCCCTCTGTGTCGATTTAGTGTTTGAGGTCCCTTGGTGCCCGCATCCAATTCCGTAACCAGGGCTTGGCCCGTTTGAATTCGGATGGATGCGCGCACCAAGGCACCTCTTCCGTTATCATTTTTTTTTTATTTTTTTATTTATTTTTTTTATTATTTGACTATCTGCTGTTCGTTCCTCAGGTTCCGGCCGACGAATTTCGGCGGAATCCGGGTTTTATTTATTATTTGCGTTTCCCCAACTTTCTGTTAATCACGGTGTAGGCCAGGAACCATGTAAGCCTCAAACCCCACGACCCTAGCAATTCTCGCTGAGAACTTAGCCGGCAAAAGATCACCGTGGAGGCCTCTGCATGTGTTTAAGTGAAATCTGCAGGTTGGCAGTAGCCAGCCTGTAACAGTGGCGCCCAAGCTTATCGCGAATTTTTGATTTTATTATTTTTTTATGATTTGTAGCTTCACTCCCTTTGGCGTGCGTGTCCAGCGCCGAAACCAGTGTTTTGCTCTGTTTGACTTCGCCTGGACGCGCACACCAAAGCCAGTCTCCCGGTTGACATTCCCCCTCTGCGATCGCAACCAGCACGGGCTGTTTGATTGCGCGTAGATGGGGGTGTCATACCCCTATTCTTCAGACATCCGATTTCCGAGCTCTTTCCCATTTCCACTATGTGGTGTTCGATTGTGGTGGAGCTCGGATGTCATTTGTCTGGAGTTTAGCATAGCTTCATTTCTTCCCTTCCCCGAAATTTCTTGGCCGAAATTTGAGGAACGAAACATAACTTTATTATTATTATTATTATTATTATTTTTATTTTTTTTATTATTTAGCCGACACGGAGTGGGACTTCCGCTCTCATCATGCCAGCCGTTTTGTTGATTGTATACAAATTTATTTTTGGTATATTTATTTTATTGATTTTTTTTTGATTGATATTTTTGATATCTTCGATTTTATTCGATTCCATTTGATTTGATTTTGATACTTATGATGTTGATTTTATCTGAATTGATTTTTTTGGTATTTCGATATTTTTATTGATTTTTGATTTTGCCGATCTTTGGGTTGTATTGAGCCCACGGCTTAATTAGTACTTCATTTTTTTCCCTATCGTTTTCTTTTGTTGAATTTATTTTATTCTGCCTGCATACCACTGGGTGTGTTGGTAGTTTTGGACTTTTTATATTTTCTATTTTTTTCGTATCGTTTCAAATTTCAACGAGCCCCTCCAAATTAGGTTCTCATTGAAAAGCGCCACTTTGGGGGGTATCTCGTCCAATCCGTGGTTAAACAATCGTGGGAGTACGGGCCCCACAAACTACTACAAGGTATCCATTCCTTTCTTCGTTTATTATTATCTTAGTTGTATTTTCTGTTGCCACTTTGCCTTCTTATTTGGGTGTGTTGGTAGCTTCAATATCTACGGTATTATTATTATTAAATTTTAGTTATTATTATTTTGGTATGAACCGAAATCCGTGGGATACGCCAGAAAGACCTCAAAGACGTACAGTGTGGGATAACTCGGACGTAGAACCTCGTATCCAACGTATTTTTCCGTGGGATCGAGTGGAGGATAACCGAATTCATATTCGAACTAGATATCACCCAACGCATGTGGTAACTTTCTGGCTATTTATCGTGATTTAGGTCACACTTTAAATTATTTTTGTATTTAAAATTTCAACGAGCCCCTCCAAATTAGGTTCTCATCGAAAAGCGCCACTTTGGAGGGTATCTCGTCGTAGCCGGGTTAAGCAATCGTGGGAATCCGGGCCCCACAAAACACTATAAGGTAACCATTCCTCTTATCATTAATTAAATTTATTTTACGTTTTATTATCTAGTTATAGTGGGTGTGGAAATATAGTTATAAATCCACTTTACTCTGAAACCTTCAGTTTCGAGTAAAGTCATTTTGAAATAAAATAATTTTGTATCCTTAATAAATTAATAAAGACCACGTCAATTCTTAAACCGAGCGAACTTATTCCCTTATCCCTACTCAAATCAAAATGGACGTCACCCTTTTGGAACCAGAGGAGTTGGAAGTAGAGTGTCTCCTTCGTGATATTCGTTTCGACACGCCAGATGCCCAGCATCAACTCGAGGAAGCGATCCGAAGTGAGCAGGCCGAGGCAAAGCCAATACCATCCAGAATGCATACGAGTGCGGCAAAGAGGCCAGATATTGAAATTAACGCGTGTCAACGCAAACTGAAAATTTTAAAGGAGTCGATCACGCAATTGGACAAACAAACCGAGGATCCAGTTGTAACGGCGCGGCGATACCACTCTCGTTTGCTGCATTTGTCCGGCCGATTAAGTCGAGCTCTAACCTCTCCAAAATACCAGGATTTCGCACGGCAGGTTCTTAAAGCATGTGAGGATTTACAGACGAGTCTCCAAATCTATCTACAAGATCACGATAAGCTGAATGAGTCCATCGAAAGCGCTAAGGGCATTCACCTTGAAATGGATATGCTTCGTTCAGATAATCCCCAGGGCAGTGGAAGTGATGGGATTCAAGTGCAAAACCTTGGTGATGAGGCAGACGAATCCGAAAACCCATACCACACGGAGCGCAGATACACGTTAGAGGAATTGCTGGATCAGGTGCAGGCGAGAAGTCTCGCGGCTTCACAATCAAATGCGCAGACAGTCCTGTTGGAATCCATGATTCAAAAATTCGAAACCGTATCGCAGCAATTAGTGAATTTGAACCAGCGACAAACCGCCTTCCAAACGCAGCTGGACGGAAATAACCAGTCAAACCAAGCTACGCCAACTCCGATTGCACAAGAACGGATTCCTTCCGCTTCCACCAGTTCACCATCCCCACCGAAATTTATCGATCGACGTTTATTGTCGGGAAGTGGGCTAAGTTACACCGGATCTCCCTCGGGCATCAACATAGACATGTTTTTATTTCAAGTCGACACCATCGCGTCGTCTAGGGGATTGTCCGACCAGATCTTGCTATTGGAGCTACACACCATCTTAAAAGACATAGCGTTGCAGTGGTACTGGACATTTCGTAAACACAACCCGCACGCGACCTGGTCAGAACTACGAAGCGGAATTATCGAGCGCTTTCAAGATCGTCGCACAAATTACGAAATTCGAAGAATGGTTGAAGCCCGGAAACAACAGCCCAACGAAAGTTTTTTGGATTTTTACAATCATGTTTGGACGTTGACTCTACAATGCCGCACACCGTACTCCGATGAAGAGCTCATTCAAATTCTCATGAACAATATGAAGCCGACGCTACAATACCACCTAACCGATCGTCAATTTAGCAGCATCAACGAGCTGATCAAAAGCTGTTCGGCCTGGGAGGAGTCTTTCCGGCGGCTCAAAGCTCCGGCGGATCCTGCAATCCATCCACGACGCGTGATCAATGAGTTATCAGGCGGTCCGTATGATGATATTGGAGCATATGACTCTTATGAGAATTATCCCTTGACTGATGTTCTACCCGATAATTCAGTATCCGCAATTCAAACGGGGAGCAGGTATCCGTCGTCAGCGGCGAGACGTCCGGGCGGACAAGTCCCAGCCGACAGTTCTGGGGTAGTTTACAAACAGCATTCGAGTTATGGTAAAAATATCGTGTGCTTCAATTGTTCAGATATGGGACACACATTTATGGATTGTCAATTGGCTCCAGTCGGATTATTCTGTTATCGCTGTGGGCTGCGAGGGACAATATCTGCGCGTTGTCGACGTTGTGCTGAAGAACGAAACACGCAATCACGAATGTCGGAAAACCAGAACAGTGGTTCTTGGAGGACTGGGCCACGAGAATCACCACAACTACAATCGCAACCCAGACAGATGTTACCACGGACAAATCCACTCAAACCAATCCAGGAGGACGCAGCGAGCAATACGGACGCGGAACTCCGCTCCCAATCGAACCCGACCAGAAGGTAAACTCGTCTGCCAATCATGATTCCCTTCCCGATCCTTCCTCCCCACATAATTCCCCTTCCCTTCCTGTCGCTCTAAAGTTTTTCTATAATTCTCCGTCGTTAGCCAAGTTAGATCGTTTAAAACGTTCCAAGAAATATTGGAACCACCGCGCTACAATGAGAAACGACGTGATTTCCTCCGTTTTGTTCTCCGAGGGTAGTGACACTCGGCCTTACGCCCAGGTCTTTATCAATAAGATCCCTTTTAAGGGTCTTCTCGACAGCGGGGCGAGTGTCAGTGTTCTCGGGAATGGAGCGGAGAAAATCTTGTCGAATCCATTCGTAGAGTTTCATAATTTTCCATCCACGATAACTACCGCGAGTGGTCAAGTCCAACGAGTATTTGGTTACATACGAGCTAACGTCGAGTTTAATGGAATTACTCAAACCATGAATTTTTATGTTGTTCCTTCATTAGAACAACCGCTTTATTTGGGTATCGATTTTTGGAATCGTTTTGGGATTTCCCCAAAAATCTCCGCGCTAAATCGTTCGGACGACTTAGGTGAAACTACCAACACACCCAAATTTCATATTTTAACCTCTGATGATCGTCGTAAATTGGATCTAATCCGCGAATGTTTCCCGAGCAGCGATATTTTAGGTTTGGGCCGCACATCCCTCATCACTCATATGATCGATGTCGGTTCCGCAAAACCAGTCAAACAACGTTTTTATTCCGTATCCCCAGCTATCCAGAAACTCATGTATGCCGAGTTGGATAGGATGTTGTCTTTGGGGGTCATCGAGGAGTCACAAAGTTCCTGGTGTTCACCGGTCACGTTGGTGCGTAAGGCCAATGGCAAAGTTCGTCTGTGTTTAGATGCTAGAGAACTGAACAAGGCCACCGTCAAGGATGCGTATCCGCTGCCCATAATCAACGGATTGTTGGGTCGTTTGGGACACACCCGATTCATTTCGGCGATTGATTTGAAGGATGCCTTTTGGCAGATCCCACTCGACCCAGCATCCCGCGATAAAACAGCGTTTACGGTTCCTGGACGGCCCTTGTATCAGTTCAAGGTGATGCCGTTTGGCTTATGCAACGCCCCACAGACGCTTTGTCGCTTAATGCACCGCGTGATCCCGTACCAGCTACACGATAAGGTCTTTGTGTACCTCGATGACCTTCTGGTCACATCCTCCACTCTGGCCGAACATTTCGATTTGCTTCAACAGGTTGCTGGATATCTGTCGGATGCTGGTTTAACAATTAATTTGACCAAAAGCAAGTTTGTGTTGAAAGAAGTAGACTATTTAGGTTATATTGTGGGTGATGGTTGCCTCCGTACAAACCCAGACAAATGTAAAGCTATTCTGGAGTACCCTATTCCGAAAACGACGAAACAGATTAGACGTTTTCTGGGAATGTGCGGATGGTACCGTCGCTTCATTCCGAATTTCGCCTCTTTAGCTTCTTCTCTCACCGATCTTACTGGTAAAAACACTAAAGTATGTTGGTCTGCAGCTGCTGATTCTTCCTTTAACGCTCTCAAAACCGCCTTGTCAACTGCCCCAGTTTTGACGCATCCTGATTATACAAAACCTTTTTTTATTCAGTGTGATGCCAGTGCCGTTGGGGTCGGTAGTGTCTTATTTCAGGTGGACACCGAGGGGGTGGAGCGGCCCATTGAGTTTTATTCACATAAGCTCAATGCGGCGCAGCGAAACTACTCGGTGACCGAGCTGGAATGCTACGCTGCCGTCCTCAGCGTGCGAAAATTCCGTCCTTACGTGGAAGGCTATCCGTTCGTCATTTATACCGACCATTCCAGTTTACGCTGGCTAATGAGTCAAAAAGACCTCTCCGGACGTTTGGCGAGATGGAGTCTTAAACTCCAAGCGCTGGATTTCCAGATTGGATACCGGAAAGGGTCAGTTAACATTGTACCTGATGCGTTGTCTCGAGCTTTTCCGGATGAATCCGCTCTTTGTGAGGATGATTCCGAAAGTAAGAGCACGCCTGATCCTGGTGTTCAATTTGGAGATCCAGTCTTGTCGAGTAAAAATATCGATCCTTCCGTGGATGCGTTAGTTCCTTCGTCAGTCCCTGTATTACACGTTGATCAAAATTCGGTTGCGTTCCAGGATCCAGATTACGTCGATCAGATCGAAAAAATTCGTAGCTTAAAAGATTGTTCGCACAACTACAGAATCCAGGATGATAAACTGTTAATATCCCCTTCGTTTGGTTTTAAATACACGGATACTGACCTCTCGAACTGGAAATTAGTTATTCCGAATAGCTTGACCCAATCACTAATCGAACAGGCTCACGTACCTCCCACTTCAGCACATTTAGGCGGCAGCAAAACTCTCGAGCGCCTTCAGCGTCAATTTTACTGGCCTCAAATGGCAAAACAAGTTAAACAATACGTTGCTAGCTGCACTAAATGTAAAATGAACAAAGCTGTTAATTTCTCTACACAACCAGCCATGGGAGCCCAGGTTACGTCAACTCGCCCGTTCCAAAAATTGTATGTTGATTTTTTGGGTCCGTATCCACGTTCGAAACTCGGTAATACCTGCATCGTTATCATCTTGGATCATTACTCGAAATTTGTCGTTGTAAAACCTCTACGGGAAGCGTCTGCTCTTTTGCTGTGTCGATTCTTAGAAAACGAAATATTTCTGTTGTTCTCGGTTCCCGAAATAATCACGTCCGACAATGGGAAGCAGTTCACCTCGAATCTATTTAAAGACTTGTTAGCTAAGTACGGCGTAACGCACATCCGAACGCCTTTGTATTCGCCCCAAAGTAACGCATCCGAGCGTGTTAATCGAACCCTAATTGCCAGCATTCGATCATATTTGAGCGATCACGACCATAATTTGTGGGACAAAAATTTACAAGAAATTGCGGCTGCTTTACGTAATGCCGTACACGATTCGATACATTACTCCCCTCATTATGTCGTGTTCGGTCAACATATGTCGATGCATGGTTTGGATCACTCATTGCGACGGTTACTCGATGAACATGATCCCAGCGAAGTCCAAGTATGGGCTAAGCCAGATCGAGTAAACCTTCTGAAGGATCGTATAATCCATTATTTACGCGTGGCACACGAAAAGGGAGCTCAGAATTACAATTTACGTAGTACTAAGCGCACTTTTCGCGTCGGACAACCCGTTTTCATACGATCTTTTGCGTTGAGCGACGCGACGAACAAATTTTCCGCGAAATTAGCCGGAAAATTCAAACCCGCGGTTATTTCGTGTAAAGTAGGTCAGGTTGCTTATTCCGTCGAAGATTTGAATGGCAAATCATTGGGTATTTACCATGTCAAAGACATCCGTGCATAATCTTTTCTCTCTATGTTTGTTTTAGGCCCGGCTTATGAGACATCTCAGGGTGTGGGACGTTCCCACGTTTGTTACGACTGTGTTGTCTGTAACAAGACATAATATTCGTTTACGCGTGACATCCCCATATTTTGTTAAATTTTATGTTTTTACTCTTGGTTTCTTGCCTCTGTTTTTACTCTTGGTTTCTTGCCTATGTTTTTACTCTTAGTTTCTTGCCTCTGTGTGGTTGGTGTCTGAACGCGTTTCGTGTGGAGGGATTCTCGTATGTTTTTGTTCGTTTGGTTGGTAGTAAAACAAAATGGGAGAGAGAGAGAACAATGCGAATCGAGTGTGTGCGTAAAGCAAAACATTCCATGAGAATGTTTTTCTTATATGCCTCTCGTTTATATCAATGCGAATTGATATAAATGAGAAACAGAGAAGAAAGACAATTCTTCTGGAATGTTTTGCGCGTCGTTTGTGCGGCGCTCGAATTTTTTTGTGATAGATCATTCGAGTTTTTGATTTATAAGAGTCGAGTATGGGAATTGATTATTAGAGCATGTAGTTTTGGAAAAATTCATAGTTTTTGGTGATATCTAAAATGGTTGCCAAAGTGAAATAAAAATAAAAAAAGGGAAAATTAACAATTATTTAAAATTTAATTTTGTTATGCGATTAAAATAAAAATAAAATAAAAAGTGATTTTTGTATACATGTATAAATTGCTGTCTTATGGGATAGGCTTTTGTTAAGCGGACGATAAAGATAAATAATAAAAATTGTTATGTGAAACTTGAGGGAAAGAGTTTTTTTATGACCGTGTTTAAATTCGTGCGATTCGTTGATAGTGGTACAGTAAATATAGAAAAATTAAATCATTTTTGATTTGGAGATTATTGGTGGTGCCGCGTACCATAACCTGGGAGTGGCTGAAGACTTATATACACGATTAACGGGTGCTGAAAATTTATTTGATTGATTAACGGGTGCTGAAAATTTATTTGATTGATTAACGGGTGCTGAAAATTTATTTGATTGATTAACGGGTGCTGAAAATTTATTTGATTGATTAACGGGTGCTGAAGATTTATTTGATTGATTAACGGGTGGTGAAGACTTATACACAATTAAAGGGTGCTGAAGATTTATTGGATTAATTAACGGGTGCTGAAGATTTATTAACATACGCCACGTATCCGAGGCGCCGCAACGGTCTATTTCGGTGGTCTGCCGCAACTAACGGTAGCCAACCGGCTATTGTTCCTTATTTGTATTGTTTATCGGGGAGAGGCCCCGCAACGCCCGACCGCACAAGGTCGCAACGGTACGGGTGGCCAACCGGCACCTCGTATTTTGTATTGGTATCGGGGAAAGGCCCCGCAACGGACGACCGCCCAAGGTCGCAGCAACACCAGCGGGGGTTAACGGCACCAAAGCCGCAACGGTCCGGGTGGGGGCACCTGTGGCATGACGGCCGCTCAAGGCCGCAACATTTTTTTATTTGTTATATATATTAAGGTACGATTTTTCTTGTTCTTTTATTTCTTTTATTTTATATATTTTTACATTTTTTATTTTTAAATTTAAATTTATATTTTGTAATCGAGCGCCGCACAGCGGGTGCACGCTCGATGCGCATTGTTTCCTCTCTCTCTCATTCTCTCCTTAGCGTGGTACGGGTGGAGGGGGAAGTTTTTTTTTCTCGGTGTTTTTTTTTAAAAAAAAAACAAAATGAATTATTAAATTTTTCCGGTGAGGTGTGATGGGAGCGGAGGCTCCCTCTGTGTCGATTTAGTGTTTGAGGTCCCTTGGTGCCCGCATCCAATTCCGTAACCAGGGCTTGGCCCGTTTGAATTCGGATGGATGCGCGCACCAAGGCACCTCTTCCGTTATCATTTTTTTTTTATTTTTTTATTTATTTTTTTTATTATTTGACTATCTGCTGTTCGTTCCTCAGGTTCCGGCCGACGAATTTCGGCGGAATCCGGGTTTTATTTATTATTTGCGTTTCCCCAACTTTCTGTTAATCACGGTGTAGGCCAGGAACCATGTAAGCCTCAAACCCCACGACCCTAGCAATTCTCGCTGAGAACTTAGCCGGCAAAAGATCACCGTGGAGGCCTCTGCATGTGTTTAAGTGAAATCTGCAGGTTGGCAGTAGCCAGCCTGTAACATATTTACAACTTTACAAAGAATAACGTTTCACTAAAATAAAACTAAAAAACCGAACGGGGTTCAAGCTCCACCTGAACCGCAAATGTTTGGTAAAACATAAGGTCAAAAATTAAAAATCGCGTATGTCATTGCTAATTACAAGAAGCCGATGGTAATCACTGCAGTTTTTTGCGAAGTTCGTGCATTTTGGGAGTATGATTTTGGAGGCGATGGAAAAATTTGAAATTGTTTTAAGCGATATACAGTAAACCCTCAATTTAACTTACCCCGTTTTAATGGCCTCTCGATTTAACGGACCCTCGATTTAATCAACCCTCGATTTAACAGATAATTTTTTTATTTTCCTTTTTTCGTTTACCGATTACGAATTCCATTCCACGTGGCAATATTGCAGAACTTTTCCAAAAATCAATTAAGAATCCCGTTTCCGTCCACATCCCCAATCCCATCATAATCGTTTAAGAATTGATCAATATTCTTATAAATTCTTCCAAAAATCATCGCACTTCAATCGAACATACCCAATCCCAACATAATCGGTTAATTGCTCGAGTTCCGTCCCAGATAGCCATATTCCAGAATTTCTTCCCAAATCGTTTAATAATCCCTTTTTCCCATCATGATTGGTTAAGAATTGATCGAGTTCCGTCCCAGGTGGCCATATTCCAGAACTTCTTCCAAAAATCATTTAAGAATCCCATTTCCATCCAACATAGACAATTCTATCACAATCGTTTAAGAATTGATCGAGTTCCGCCCCAGGTGGTCCAGAACTTCTTCAAAAAATCATTTAAGAATCCCATTTCCATCCGACATACCCAACCACATCACAATCGTTTAAGAATTGATCGAGTTCCGTCCCAGATGGCCATATCCAAGAATTGCTTCCAAAAATCATTTAAAAATATCATTTACATCCAACATACCCTATCCTAACATAATCGTCCCAGATTAAATTCGATCGAATTGATTAAATTTAAAAACATTCGGATTTAACGTATTCCTCAAATAGTCTGTTAAATCGAGGTTGTTCTGTTTAACATTTTACGTTAAAATGTCACGTAATCAACGCAACAATTTAACGCAACATTTAATATAATAGTATTCAACGCAGCGTGTAACATGAACCCAAAACTAGTCCCCTAAATGTTTTACCAAACATAAAAAAAACTTTATTTGACTCTACTGCCACCGTTAGCCAATGATCGGAGGCGTCGACATAAAATGACTTCACATAGTAAAATTCTTAGACATGTCGTTATTATTTTAGGAGCATTTGTGTCGATTCAATGTGAACCTTCTATTTTTCTTTTCTTGTATGCTGCTATTTTTACTAGGAGAACTCGATGAATTTAAGCAAGCAAGCGAGTGGCTTTTGAAATAATAGAAAAATAGAAGAAAAAATAAATAGAAGATGTACAAAGAATCGACATGATTGTCTGTGCTATTCTGTGAACAAAATGTAAATCATAGTGTTTAAGGGGATTATAACTGTCATAACAATGAATTTGACAATTCTCTTCCCCCTTGTAGACGTAGAAATGCGATCTATATTCGATGAAAATCGCCATTTAAAAATATAACAAAATACGATTATTGTAATTATAGATTCATGATTAGTGAAATCATCGCTAATTTAATTTGAAAATTTCATAGTGCTAAACATTTTCTCATTATGTTTCCAACTGTTGGGTGTCCTGAAATCGCCCAATGATGTCAAAATACAATGACAAGTTTTTTTGTATTTTTCTAAACGTTTTCATGCAGTTTTATGAATTCTCTGCGTAACTATTTTTAACCAATTAAAGTGGTAACTATTTATTAAATATTTTAAGAAAAAATATTCGAAATCTCTTGGTGCAAAATAAAATTAGTCGTTTTTCTAAAGTTTGAATTGGAAATAAAAAATTGCATCCCCAATATTTTCAGTGTAAAAAATAAAAGCTCGAATAGGCAAGCTCTTACATATCTAGATGGCTCTGATAAAGAGCTGCTAAGCAGGGCCAGGGTGTGGCGCCTTATCCGCATTAATAAACAAAATAATTTTCTAAATTATGTTTAAATGCATTTTATTAAACTCATTTTCAATTCTTACTTCACTCATTTTATATCCTTTATTTATATAAATTATACATAAAAGTATATTTATCATGTCATATAATTTAACGAAATGTCGCCGATGCTATATTTAAAGTAGTGTCTGGACGTATCAACGTATAATCCATAATAAAAATAAGCAATCGATTTTAGCAGATTGTTTATGATTCATAAAACATAAAATCATAAGATAAAGTAAAATTATTTATTTTCATGAATAATTAATTAAGCTTTCATCATCATACTAACCAAAACTTTTATCTTTGTTTACTTGATTGTCGGTTTTCGTAATATAATTCTTGATACATGTTACGGGTTTATGTTTGTTACAATTCACATTCCTCTAGATTCCGTATAACTACGTACCTGTACGTTAATTAAAAATGCTTAATTAAAACGAAAAAGTTTTTTCTTAAGAAAGTTTCTTTGGTATAATTATAATCACAGTGATACAATTTCTGTGAATACACAATCTAAAATTTCACTCAATTAATTATTAGTTTATTAGTGATTTGAGAGGTAGAAAATGTATCAAGCCGTGTTTCATAGAAAGAAAATACGAGTTCTGATTAGACACGAAGATTTGATATAATAAAAAAAGATACACCAAAAAATCATAATAAATGTCACATTCTTGATATGCGATGTATGATTGTAGAAAAGCACGATTTTTCCCTCATGTACCAACATATTATATATTAGATATTTTCCACCGAGTATGAGACTTATGTACATATGGTTATAGACAGAGTGTAGTACTAATATTTATATGTATACGGTATTCTGTGTAGAGAAAATCCGGAAAGGAGGAAAATTGTAACCAAGGAAAATGTATAGCAATTTTTTGCTATACGTGATTTTTATAAATTTCATGTTTTTCCTTCTGGTTGTTGTACAACACTCAGGATTTTCAATTTTTTTTACGTATATTTAATTTCGACAAAATATTCACTATTCATGACGGTTGTTTGTGTTATTTCTGATATAAAGGTAATTAAATTTCTCAGAGGTTGTTTCTGGGAATTGAAATATAAATGTTAATGATAGATGTATGGGAATTGAGGTTTTAAAATGAAAATGTTTTGCTTAGTTATATAAGTAGGATGTACCATAGCAATACATATGTACTGACCATGTAAGTTTTCAGAATTATCATTGTTATAATATTGGGAGCTGAAAATATTATTACTAGCAGTAAAACTGGCATTGACACTAATTAAAAAGTTTAAACCCCACAAAAATGATTAGTCATTTAAATAATATAAAGTGGTGATTCTGATGTGATTTTTTAGCAATTAGGTTTACCAGTATTGCAACGCATTGCACTAATTAGTTGTATGAATCTATATAAGACTTTCTGAGCAATAAAATATTGTATTTAAATCATTTAGGCTTGTAGTCTTTGATGAATTTATAATTTAAGAAGCAAGAAACTGTACTTTTCGATGAACGCAGAAGAAAGTTTAAAGCAGAAACTTAACGTTTGCTAAATATCGTTCAAGAGCGTCCTACGCACATCTTGCTGAAACCAAAGTTTCAGATTATACCCTGCCGCTAGTTTGAGAAACAAGTTTCCAAGTTGTCGTTTCGTAGTTTCATCAACGCTGCTATATATTATGTGTCCATAGTCTACCAACTTCCAAGTAGAAAATAAAACTTGATTCCCCTCGCCGTTAGCTTACTCAAGGTTACATCCTTTCCTGGGATTCGTCCGATTCGACGATATTTCTACATTTGCGGTTCATCCCTTTGATGATGTCAGATTCGAAGACCGACTGTGTGCAGATCTTTTATTACACCGTCCATCTATTGAGTAGACGGTCTTCCGCGAGAGCCCACCATGGTTGTGGCCGAATCTAAGGTCTACTTAGTATTCCGCTTTTGTGTTCGTGGACCTTGCCATCTCAGTCAAAATAATTTTATTGATCTTATTATATCGGATTTTTGTGATAATTTCATATTTTCTGACTCATTCGCTGTACTCACCTCTTACTTTTATTGACCCGCCTATCATCTGAATTAGTTTATGCTCCAAAAACAGCAAGATTCTGCATATCTCTTGTAGTTAGCGTTCATAACTCTTAACCAAATGTAATCAGTGGTTGATTTGTTTGACACGAAATGTTGCGAAATTTACGGAAATTGAATTTTATTGGGCTTTTACCGATTCTAAATATTTAAACAGTTTCACTTTATCATACTGCGTTTTTTGCGAAAGAAATTTATTAATTACTTTTCGCTTCGTTGACTTGAAGGTTAATTTGGTGGCTGTTTACTCTAATAACATGGCTGAGCTCCTTCATCGGCAGCTTAAAGCTGCTTTTAGGGCTCGAAGCGATACCATTCATTGGATCTACGAAGATCTAATCGTACTGTTTTGTATACGAGCAACAGTACAAAATAAGGTCAAAAGAGCTTAACTGGTATATACGGTGAAATGATTAATGGTAAGTTCCTTGTCGAACGTCTCTTTTCATCTCTGCCTTCAACCGATCCAGTAATTGACCAACTCCGCTCCATCCAAAATCGTATCCCCACGACAACTCGTCCATCAAAACAAAACAGCATATTTCTCTCGAAATCGCCCGACAATGCGATTTTGTTTTTATACGAGTAGATAAGGTTCGCGGAGATTTACAACCACCCTACAAAGTACCAAACAAACATCAGTCTATGCCGATCGATCGATTGAAATCGGCATACTATGTTCAGTTTAGCAATTACGAGCATCACTTTTTCGAAAAACCCCGTACAAAGCTTAGATCTTTATTTTCGTAGTCCCATGGGGCTCTGCTTTCGTACAACCTTTCAACTGTGGGAAAAAATTCACCGCATTTCAAAATTAGTTGAATTAGGATTTATTAATTCGATTTTATTAAATAATGAATGATTAATTAATTGGAAATTAAACATGTTTTGCATATAATATAACAAAAGTAATTGTTCTTATTTTTAATGAGTAAATCGTTTGTATTTTCGAGATTATTTTGGAAGTTTCTTAAATAAATTACTTGTGTTGTTAACTGACCAAACTTAAGAAAAACTTGAAAAACACTAGAAAATTTCATAAGGTAACGCTTGGAGAAAATTTTTTACAATTACCTAAATGCAAGATATGAATACAATACTGTGAAAAATCCCAACAGTTTCCAACGTTTTTTTTTAGAAGTTTACTCAAACCACAAAAGCGTATAAACAATTAAAGTCCTTAAAGTCTCATTTCAATTTAAACTTTAAATTTTTTCCGTAATTAAAATAAAATAATTAAATGAGAAATAAAAAATGATAAATTGAAATAGGTGGAAGTTTAATGTAGTAAAATTTTATTTTATTTTTTTTTTTACTTTGAATTCTATATACATCAAACTAATTTCATTACCATTTCAGAAATAAAAAAAAATTCTAGAGAAATTAATTAAAAAGAAGTTGATGATTTCAATTTTATTTTGATTTTATTCATAATTTTTTTAATGAAATTTTATAATTAAATTATGTACAATGACATGAATAAATTTTTATGTTTCAAGTTAGATAAGGTGAACTTTATGAGAAAGTACACCAAGTAGTATAGATACCAAAACTATACGAAAGCTTTATTTATAAAATTACAAATTGAATTACAATTTTAAAACTTTTTTAATCTATTCATTTTTCGTAATAACATTTATTAAATCCTGGTAATTATTTAAGGTGAATGTCATTTTAAAAGGTTAAACGGGAGCACAGTAATATATATATATATATATATATATATATATATATATATATATATATATATATATATATATATATATATATATATATATATATATATATATATATATATATATATATATATATATATATATATATATATATATATATATATATATATATATATATATATATATATATATATATATATATATATATATATATATATATATATATATATATATATATATATATATATATATATATATATATATATATATATATATATATATATATATATATGTATATATATATATATATATATATATATATATATATATATATATATATATATATATATATATATATATATATATATATATATATATATATATATATATATATATATATATATATATATATATATATATATATATATATATATATATATATATATATATATATATATATATATATATATATATATATATATATATATATATATATATATATATATATATATATATATATATATATATAATATATATATATATATATATATATATATATATATATATATATATATATATATATATATATATATATTATATATATATATATA